>JASDQU010435389.1:102518-119276 GCA_032191745.1 Picea mariana
AGGTATTTCGAGAAGAAATACCTAACTAAAAGATACTATGACAGAAAGATGAAGGAGTTCTTCGAACTCAAGCTACGTAGCATGACCATTGATGAATACGAACGAAGTTTCTTGGAACTACTAAAGTATGTTCCATTCATCAAAGATGAGGCTGTCAAGATTCAGAGGTATCTGAGTGGACTGCCACCTTCCATTGGTGACAAGATTCAGCATGATGATCCTAATACTATGGAAGAAACAATAAGAAGGGATAAATGCTTATATGAACAAAAAAGAGGAAAGCCTACCTTTCGGAAGGCTTGGGAGGACCAAAGGAAGTTTAAGAAGGAACAGAGGCAAAAGGGGAACAAGCCTCCCTTTTTCAGAAATAATTCTCAAGGACATCCATCGTTTAGAGAGCTGAGAATGGCTAAAGTGGGGGAACAAAGGCAGAGACAGACACCCATTCAATGTTAGGGTTGTAAAGGGAACCACAAGTACAGGGATTATCCCCATAAAAATGGAAAAGCAAGAGTTGTCCATACTGTTCAACAAGTTGAAACAGTGGAGGACATGGGTAGTAGAATGCCAAGGATCTATGCAGCCTTGGACAACAAACAAGTTGAATTTCAATCTCACATGATTGAAGTGGAAGGTATGATTGACAACCAACCATTTATTATTTTAATTGATTCAGGGGCTATCCATAGTTATGTAGATCCTAGGGTGGTGGAAAGTTTGTATTTATCAAGAAGCAAACATGAAAAGTCTTGGTTAGTGAAGTTGGCTACATGAACTAAGAGGAAGGTCACTGAGTTGATTAAGTCCTTTTCTGTAGACATGAATGGATTAAGCACGAAAGCTGAATTGAATATTCTGCCTTTAGGATCCTATGTCTGTTTAATTGTAATGGATTGGTTGGACCAGCACCATGCCCTTCTGGACTGTCATAACAAGAGGTTTATATGCTTGGATGAGGAGGGAAATCGGAAAACAGTCCAAGGAATCCCCAGAGTTGTGGTTGTTAGAGAAATCTCAGCCATGCAGCTGAAGAAGTGTTACATGAAAGACTATCAATTATTTGCATCCCATGTGGAGGAAGCATCCAAAGATGAATTCTCAAAGATTGGAGACCGTGAGGTACTCATAGAGTTCAAGGATGTATTTCAGGAGGTACCCAAACTACCTTCGAAGAGACACATCAATTTTTCTATAAATTTGATGCCTGGAGCAACTCCAGTGTCGAAAGCTCCATATAGAATGAGTACGCCAGAGCTAAAAGAGTTGCAATTGTAGCTTGAAGAGCTTCTAAAGAAGGGGTACATTCACCCTAGCATGTCACCTTGGGGTGCCGTGGTCCTGTTCATGAATAAGAAGGATGGGATGTTGAGGCTGTGCATTGATTTCTGGTAGTTGAACAAGGTAATTGTGAAGAACAAGTATCCTCTGCCGAGGATTGATGATCTTTTCGATCAGTTGAAGGGTGCGAAAATATTTTCAAAGATAGATCTCAGATCAGGATATCGCCAAGTAAGAATAAAGGATGAGGACATCAGCAAGACCACCTTTAGAACAAGGTATGATCATTACGAGTTCACAGTGGTGTCGTTTGGTCTATCAAACGCACCTGTTGTTTTTATGTGCTTGATGAATGGTGTATTCAGGGACTATTTAGACAAGTTTGTCATAGTCTTTGTGGATGACATCTTGGTGTATTCCAAGTCAGAGGAAGAGCATGAAGAACACCTGAGATTGGTGCTGCAAGTGTTGAGAGGACACCAACTGTATGCCAAATTGAGCAAATGCTCATTTTACCAAAGGCAGATCCATTACTTGGGGTACATTATTTCAGAAGAAGTGATCGTTGTGGATCCTGAGAAGGTTGAGGCCATTCGAGAATGGTTAGCGCCAAGGAATGTGGCGGAAGTTAGATCCTTTATGGGTCTAGTGGGCTATTACAAAATATTTATAGCAGGGTTCTCAAAGTTAGCTCACCTTATCACTTCCTTGCAAAGGAAGGAGAAAAATTTTCAGTGGACTGAAGAGTGTGAGAATAGTTTCGAGCGATTGAAGCAGATGTTAACCAGTGCTCCAATCTTGAGGATTACAGATCCAAATATGGATTTTGTGGTGTGCATAGATGCATGTAAGGAAGGTTGGGAGGAGTTCTCAGCCAAAATGGATTTGTAATGTGTTATGAGTCTAGGAAGCTGAAAGAGCATGAAAAGAATTATTCCACTCACGATTTGGAGCTGGCAGCAATCGTCCACACTCTAAGGAAATGGAGACATTACCTCATGGGAAGGAGATTCGAATTGAGAACAGATCACAATGGTCTGAAATATTTGTTTGATCAGCCAACCTTAAATGCTAGACAAAGAAGGTGACTGGAATTTCTGTGTGAATACAACTTTGATATCAAGTATATCAAGGGGAAGGAAAACAAGGTGGCTGATGCACTCAGCAAAAAAGTGCATGAATTACATGCTACAACCATTAGCATGTATAGGACTGATATCAAGGGTAGAATTTTGGAAGCTGCAAATGCTGATTTGCAGTACAGAGACTTAGTAGCAAAGCTACAACAACGTGAGAGACCACAGAAAGAGGGAAATTACAACTTGGGAGTTGATGGAATACTTCTGTATAAAAACAGAGTGTATATACCCAATGTCCAGGGTTTGAAACTTGTGTTTCCAAGAGAAATGCATAACGTGACTTATGTTGGACACCCTGGATATTAGAAGACTGTGGCAGCATTCAAAAGCCATTACTTTTGGCCAGGTTTGAAGAGGGAGATCGTTGAATACATCGCCAGATGTATGGAATGCCATAAATTTAAGGATAAGCATAGGCACGTAGCAGGGTTGCTGCAGCCTTTACCCATTCTTGAGTGGAAGTGGGAAGTGGTGACCATGGATTTTATTACAGGATTGCCCAGAACGAACAAGCAACACGATTCGATCATGGTTGTGTTGGACAAGATTACAAAATCTGCCCATTTTATTCCACTGAAAACCACTCACAAGGAAACAGATGTTGTTGATATCTTCTTAAAAGAAGTGGCACACTTGCACCGAATTCCTAAAACGATTGTGTTTGATAGGGACCCAAAATTCACCTCGAATTTCTAGAAAGTATTGTTCAAAGGATTTAGAAAGAATCTGAATTTTAGTATAGTGTATCATCCCGAGTCTGATGGATAGACAGAGAGGGTGGACAGAGTAATAGAGGACATGATGAGAATGTACGTGATGGACAAACCATCAAGATGGGAAGACTACTTGCATTTGGTAGAATTCGCCTACAATAATGGGTATCATGCATGGTTAAAGATGAGCCCATTTGAAGCACTTTATGGAAGAAAGTGGAACACTCCAGTGAGCTGGCATAATCCAGCTGACAGAGCAGTAGTTGGGCCAGAGTTGCTCAAGGAGATGGAGGACAAAATGATAAAAATTAAACAGAATTTGAAAGCTACCCAGGACAGGTAGAAAAGTTATGCTGATAAGAACAGAACCCACAGAGAATTCAAAGTGGGTGATCATGTTTTTCTGAAAGTGAAAACTAACAGGAGTTCTCTGAAGCTAGGAAGTTGAGACAAGTTGGTAGCGAGATTTTGTAGGCCATTTGAAATCCTGGAAAGGATTGGGCCAGTTGCATATAAGCTTGCATTACCTGCATCTATGATTGTACATAATGTGTTTCATGTTTCATTTCTTAAGAAATATATATCTAATGCTAATCATGTTATCGATTGGAATGTGATTCAGGTGGAACCAGAAGGTGTCCTGCAAGTGCATCCTGTGCGCATATTGGACAGGAAAAACAAATAGCTCCGGAATCGAGCTATAGGGCTTGTAAAGGTCCAGTGGACCTGGTACGGTCCTGAGGACGCAACATGGGAGCATGAAGATGTTATGTGGGAAGAGTACCCACATCATTTTGAATATTTTGGAAATCTTGTTGATGTTGTGTGAAATTTGCACTGAGGACAGTGCAAGAATAAGGGAGGGGGATTGTAATGTCCCCAAGGCCGAGCCCTATTGTAAATCATATTTGAGAAATGAATTGTAATTGTGTTTTTATAGGCTGGTGAGCTAAGTTAATATAATATGGTGGGCTTATGTGATTGTTAGGCTAGAGAGCTTAAGTGTTGAAGGCCAAGAGCCTGATTTTGTACATGTATCTATGCATATTATTAATAAAAATATAAACACTACCACGTGCAGACTGACCACGATGAATGAGTGATGGGGGACTAAGATTCCACAGAGTGGGAAAGGGATTAGGGGCTGGAAGGTGGGAAAATGGGGCTAAGTGTGGAGCCTAGGGGGGCTAAGCCTAGGGGCTTAAGTCCTTAGTGAATAATATTTTAATATTATTCCAAAAGACATGTGAATAACATGTTTTATCCTAAGTTCTTTTTGGAAAGACAAGCTACTTCCAAATGGAAGGAACGCATGTTGAAGGAATGCATGCGGTTGCATGGGTGACAAGTGTCAACCCAGGAGCATGCAAACAAAATGGATAAGATGATCCGTGATGGGGCTTTCGCCTCCATTCCACCCGACCGTCTGAACATGAACAGTCTGACCTCAGCAAGAATACCCTGGTGCATCGCTGGAAGCCGAAAAGCCTATGTTGATTTCGGAGATAGCCGGTACATCCTCTGTCTAAACAGTTGAGCCTGTGCACAATATCTCTGTACACCTTATGCAATCCCGAAACCAAAACCGTGAGTCTATTTCATGATTGTTGAGCCTGTTTGGGCAGCTCGTGTCTGTTTTCCTAGTTGGTTATTGTGGCCATGTAGTGTTGGACTATGCGTGGATTACTGGCCAGTGTAATTCCATGCTAAGCTTGTGTGTAACCTCTCTCTAGGTGAGGGAGGTGATTGTTGTCGGAAGAGGTAGGTTTTCAGGCCTGTGAGCAACTCTTTCTAGATGAGAGAGTTTGCTAGGAAGTGGTTTCTTCCATAGAGTGTCTAGCACCAGCTTCAAGCTTTGAGACTTCCTGATCTGGCCTATTGTCGAGACCCAGAGAGGGAGGTGTAGCACCGATGGACTATGCTTGTGAAGGTGTATACTCCCGGGTGGAATAGGCATGTGGGAAATGAGAGCCCGGGAGTAGTGGGCATAAGATGTCATCCTAGGAAGAATCCTTCCAGTTGTTCTATGATATTTTCCCTGTAACCTAAGCTTAGCCTAGGATTCCTTTCCTTGGGTGTGGAGCTTAGTCCCAGCTTAGGGGTGACCCACTGCTGAGCTTGATGAGCAGTGTGGTCTAAGGCTGGGAGGTTTGTGGAAGGCCTGCACCTGGTTGGTGGAATTAACACCATTTCAAAGATAAGTACCAGATGATGTTTTAATTACTTTTATACATGTCTGTGTATTTATATTTATCATGCATTATGTTATGCATACAAATTAATGTTAAAGCCATTGATTATTTATAATAGCAGTAATTCTTATGGTTACTCTGAGTTTAAATGTGTTTAGCCTGTTTTAAATGCATGTTATTAATTAAGCATAAAACGATGTTATTCCATGAAGTAACGCCTGCTCGGCCCTAAGTGAAAGGGGGCGTTGCAGTTGAAATACTCCACCCACACCATTATACAATCATCACAGGTTCCATCATCAATTTAGGAGGGAAGTAGGGTCATACCCTTGAGGGTTTTCCAGTAGGGGCACATCATTTCATGAACAGGAGCTCGATCAAGCATTGTGATAGGGTCTAGAGATATTCTAGCATTTGGGTTTTGCTGGCAGGGCCTTGTTCATCAGTTTGAGATCATTTTGGAAGAGTAACTTCGGCCAGATTATTATCTACATCTTTGGGACGACTTTGAGAGAAGGAGGGTGCAATTGTGATTCAATTATTGTTAGTTTGAGGGCTTACACCTCAGATATGGCCTTGAGACTTCCCCCAAGGGCTTGTGGCAACCCAATCTATCTTTCTAGGGAGTTACAAGAGATTTGGAGACTTCCTTCATCAAGGCCGAATTATTGGGCACTTCAAGGTTTCAAGAGGGTGCAGTTTTGATTAGGGTTTCATAACTTTGGAGGGGTAAGAATTGGCATTTGGAATTCATACTTCAGGGAGGGGTTTCTCTTACCCTGATCTATCTTTCAATAAAGTTTGGCATCATTTGGAGATCTCCTTCAATTGGGTCAAAACCTTGGTCTTCTCATCTACTCAACAGGACGTGCCAACAGCTAGGGGGGTTGGACGTAACCCTAGCTCTTTTTATATTTGGTCTTCATTATATATTCAACCTTTGGAGGATTATTTTGTATTGCTGAGAAAATTTTGTAGTAGCTCATATACTCTATCTTGAATCCATCTGATGTTATTCTATATATGCATCCATATTGTATTAGGTTCTTGCTTTTCATAATAATAAAGGTCAGATCTATGCTTTTCAGTTCCATATCTTGTGTACTGGTTAGATCTTGTGTTTGCATTCAGTTTATCTTCAAATCTGTTCTTAATAACTAAACATAACCCTAAGGTTGAAACTTGAGAGGCCAACCTACACACAGACACAAACAAACAAGTAAATCAATGGTCAATTAGTGTTCCAAGTGAAAAAATTGGCCTGGGAGCCTAACAATGGTATCAGAGCTCTGATCCTCCCATCCTGTGAGGATTAGTGCATGCAGAAATTTAGTAGCATTTACATGGGCTGAAGGAAGAAACAAAAAAGTGAGATAGAAGCCGAGATGGAGGGGTTAGGTGATGACAGTGAGCCACAGGGCTTGGAAATATTAGCACAAGAGTTCCATAAATCCATAAACCAGACAGAAAGTAAATTGGTCACCCAATTACAGGAGAACTAGGAGGCAAACCGTAGGGGTCGGGATGAGATAACTAAGACCTTAAGGAAGGTAGATGAAAACCAGACAAGGATAGAAGAAATGTTGATCGCAATGAGTCACAAGGGGAAAGGTCCAAAATCATATTCCAATAAAGAAACTTGTGGATCTCATGGAGGAAACATGTATCATCAAGAACACATTCCCTATCATTACTTTGAGGGAATCCAGGGAGGGGGAGAACCACAGGGACTGTCAGGTAGTAGGGCCACTCCTATATCATACTTACCCACATTCATAGATGAGCCCACACAACCTGACCACATTGATGATTTTAATGAGTTGTTTGAGGAATATTCCAGGGAGTACAACACACTGAGTTTGATAGTTCAGAGGTAGATGACCCTAGATCAATACTCTGGAATCAAATTCAAAAGTAAACCCATGCTGTACTACAGGAGAAACTATAAGTTTGAGCGTAGGGCTAGGAAAATGGATATTTCCTACTTTGATGGATCAGCCAAGATGACTGCACAGGCGTGGGTATAGAAGCTAAACACTTACCTATAGCTTAACCCTGTGAGGGAGATGGAGGCCATAAAGTTTGCCACCATGTACTTGGATGGAAAATCTCATGATTGGTGGTATCATGGATTGACCACACTTGGTCACAACCAGATAGTGGCATACATAGAGTTTACTCAAAGACTCATTGACAGGTTTTCCCAGGGGGATTCTGAGATACATTTATGGGAGCTCACATAGCTCAGATGGACAAGAGCACCAGAGGTGTATATTGAGGAATTCCAGAGGCTAGTAGTCATGGTGTAGGACGTGTCACAGTCTAGACTCATGATTCTCTTCACTGAGGGTTTGATGGAACCCTTGAAGGGTTCGGTAAAGGATTTTAAGCCTACCAACCTATAGGATGCTATTTGGAGGAAGAGAGACCTAGGTCCAGCTGCAAAACCAAAATTTGTGCCTAGACCACCTCTAAATATCGGAGGAAGAGACCAGAGACCTTCGCTGAACCTAGGAGGAAGGGACCCAAGGGGGTTAGACAGGGGACAAGGTAGGATGAATGAGAATACTAGAAGAGAACCAGGAAGGAAACAACTATGCTACACATGTAAAGAGCCCTGGAACCCATCCCACAAGTGCATGGGCTGTGGACAAGTTCATTACATAGAGGTGACCTTAGACAATGAAGAGGATGAGGATTTCGGCCACATCCAGAACATGGAGGCAGACACCACCAAAACTGCAAAGGAGGAGGCTATAGGTCATGACAGTATGGTAGAGGAGAGAGATACCTTGTCATCCATCAGTGGGGTTCTCAAGTACAACACCTTTAGGATGAGAGGAGTCTTGCAGGGATAGAAGGTGTCAGTGTTGATTGATGGGGGAGCCTCCCACAACTTCATTGACTCAACATTGTTACAAAGGAGGCATATACCCACAGTTGAGTTTGAAGGATTCAAGGTGGAGGTAGTAGGAGGAAGCACCATGCCATGTAACAGGTACATTTTGGGGATGAACCTTACATTGGGCAGGCAAGACTTAGGATGTTTATATGATGGACCTTTCGGAAACAAACATAATCCTTGGGTTACAATGGCTCAGTATGTTGGGGCCTATCACCACCAACTACAAGACCATGGAGATGTCTTTCACAGAGGAGAGTGGAAGAAAGGTAGTCCTCAGAGGCATCACAGGTAACTCAGCCAAGGTAGTCATGACAAAGAGGATGGAGGCCATTTTCAGGAGAGAAGATATCATGTATTCTATTGAGTGCAAGATTTCAGCACGTGTGGACAAAAAGGGGAAGATTAACTATGCACCAGAGATTCACAGGATCATTGAAAAGAACAATAAGGTGTTTGGACCTATCCCACCGGGTGTGCCATCGGACAGGGGATTTGAGCATATCATTGAGTTGGAGGAAGGAGAAAAACCAGTCATCACCATGCCTTATAGACACATGAAGAAGTACAAGGACAAAATAGAAAAGGCAATCAAATATCTCTTGGATATGGGGCACATCAAACCAAGTTCCAACCCTTTTGCCTCTTCAGTGATGTTGTTCAAGAATAAGGATGGAACCATGTGCATGTGCATCGACTTCAGGGCACTAAACAAGAAGAAAATCAATAACAGGTGTCCCATTCCAAGGATTGATGAGCTATTGGATAAGCTTCATGGGGATGTTTATTTCACCAAGATTGACCTGCACTCTGGTTACCATCAAACCAAATGAGGGAGGAGGACATCCAAAAAATTGCTTTCAAGTGTCACTACAACCACTATGAGTTCTTAGTGATGCCAATTGGTTTAACCAATGCCCCAACCATGTTCCAGTGATGTATGAACCATGTCTTCAACAAACAGTTTAGGAAGCATATTCTTGTATTCTTTGATGACTTGCTAATCTATAAMAAGACGTGGGAGGAACACCTTCAACATGTGGAATAGATCTTGACTTTCTTGGAGGATCAATCATTGTATGCCAAGGAGTCCAAATGTGAATTTGGAATGACAGATGTCCTCTACTCGGGACACATTATTGGAGTTAAAGGATAAAAGGTACATCAGGAGAAGATTCAGTCCATAGTTGAGTGGCCCACACCTAAAACCCTTATAGAGTTGAGAGGATTTCTAGGCATTTGCATCTATTACAGGAGATTCGTCAAAGGGTTCTCTAAATTTTATGCACCCTTGACTGATCTAACAAAGAAAGGGGCCTTCAAATGGATTGAAGAGGCTCAATCCACATTCGACAGAATGAAGAAAGTAATGAGCATGTGCCTCGTGTTGGCATTACCAGATTTCGGCTAACCTTTCACCTTGGAGTGTGATGCCTTTGGAGAAGGCATTGGGGCCGTATTGATGCAGAATAGGCACCCTCTTGCCTATGAGAGCTGAAAACTCAAGGGTCCTGAGTTACTTTACACCATCTACGACAAAGAGATGTTGGCCATCATGCACGCTCTGGCCAAATTCCGAAAATACTTGGTCAGTGATAGATTTGTGGTGAAATTAGATCACAACATCCTTAAGTACTTCTTGGAGTATAAGGACTTGAATGAAAGACAGTAGAAGTGGGCTAGCAAGATACAAGCCTATGACTTTAACATTGAATTTGTCAAAGGGAAAAACAACGTGGTGGCAGATGCATTATCCAGGAGGCCATCAGTCTATGCCATGACAGATGTATCAGTTGACTGGAAGGAACACCTTCTAATGGAATACTCCAAAAACTAGTTTGCTTGTCAGGTGATGGATGGACAACCAGAGAATGATAACTCCAGGGTCATCGATGACATCATCTATTACAAGGGTTGAATCTTCTTGGTTCCTGAATCAACCTTCAAGGCCAAGATACTACAGGCTTTCCATGACTGACCAGTGGCAGGGCACCAACGGATTAGCAAAACATACAGGCAAGGAAGGGAGAGGTTCTCATGGAAGGGCCTCAAAGAGGATGTGATGAATCACATCAACGAGTGTACTACTTTTCAGGAGAATAAGTATGAGCACACTCATCCAACAGGACTGTTGCAAACTTTACCCATCCCACAACACAAATGGGAGAGTATCTCCATGGACTTCATCACAGGGTTGCCAAGGGCGCAGGGTAAGGATTGTATCTTCGTAGTGGTGGACAATTTGACTTAATTTTCACACTTCTTCTCCATTTCTATAGACTTCAGTGTAGCACAGGTGGCCAAATTATTCTTCAGAGAGATCTTTAGATTACATGGTCTACCCAAAAACATTTTTAGTGATAGGGATAGATAATTCATGAGCACATTTTGGCAGGAATTATTCAGGTTGGTTGGTACGACCTTGACACCTAGCACTAGCTATCACTCTCAGACCGATGGGTAGACTGAAATAGTCAACAAATGGGTAGAAGGATATCTCAGTAATTATGTAGCAGGGTAGCAGAAAGCATGGGTTAGGTGGATACACTTGGAGGGATATTGTTACAACACCACCCATCAAATGTCCATAGGCATGACCCCATTCAGGGCGTTGTACAATTATGACCCACTCTCTTTTGTAGAGATTTATTTTGGTGATAGAAGAGCCCTAATGGTATAGGATTGGGTACATCAGAGTTAGGACATCCTTAGGGAGATAAAGGATCACCTACAGAGGGCACATAATTAGAAGAAGGTCCAAGCAGACAAACATAGGGTAGAGCGCACTTTTGAGGTTGGTTAATTAGTCTACCTAAGGCTCCAACCGTACAGACAGGCTTCTATCAAAAGAAGTGGAGTAGAAAATATCCAACCCTATTTCTTTGTGCCCTACAAGATCATCAGAAAGGTAGGTGACGTGGATTATGAGTTGGAGCTCACACAGGGTAGAAGGATACACAATGTCTTCCATGTGTCATGCCTGAAGATGACCATCAACCAACACATCATCCCACTTGAGGTGCTACCACCTCTACATGAAGAGGGGAAATTCGTACTAGTACCAGAGGAAATATTGGAGGTTCAGGAGAAGCATCCGAGAATACTTAATCAAATGGAAGGATCTTCCTATTGAAGATGCCATGTGGGAGAATGAACAGGTGATACGGGAAACAGGTTCGAAATTGCTTGTGGGAAAGAAATTTCTAGTAGGGGATACTGTAATGTCCCCCACCTCTTAATGAAGAGGTTTGGGAAGAATTAGTGGTCTAGTCATCCCCACTAGACCATAGTCTCATGCAGCATGGGGAAAAGTCAGCTAACTCAATGTTATATTTTGAAGTTGACTTGGAAAAAGGGTAAAAGGTAACTCAATGAAGAATTAGAACATTGGAGGTTGAGCTAGGAGTTGAACCTAGGGGTTAAACTAACTCAATAGGGAAATAGAATGGAAGTATAAAGGAAAGGCTAGGGCGCACCTTTCACTCATCTTGGATATTATTTCATTTGCTTGTTGAACTCTTGAGAACACAATTTTGAGAGTTTTGAGATTACAAACCCTAGAGAACAACTCAGTGGTGAAATATTCCACTCACCTTGTTCCAAGCTTGGTCTGGAGGATGAAATACTCCACCCACACCATTCTACAGTCATCACAAGTTCCATCATCGATCCAGGAGGGAAGCAAGGTCATACCCTTGAGGGTTTTCTAGCAAGGCCACATCATTTCTTGAAGAGGAGTTCGATCCATCATTGTGACAGGGTCTAGAGACATTTTAGCATTTGGGTTTTGCTTGTAGGGCCTTGCTCATCAGTTTGAGAGCATTGTGGAAGAGTCACTTCATCCATATTATTATCTATAGCTTTGGGATGACTTTGAGAGAACGAGGGCACAATTGTGATCCAGTAATTGTAATTTTGAGGGGGTTACACCTCAGATCTGGCCATGAGACTTCTCCCAAGGGATTATGTTAGCTTGATCTATCTTTCTAGGGAGTTTCAGGAAATTTGGAAACTTCATCAGGGCCAAATTATTGGGCACTTCAAGTTTTCGAGAGGGCCCAATTTTGATTAGGGTTTCAGTAGTTTGGAGGGGTAAGATTTGGAATTTGGACTTCACACTTCAAGGAGGGGTTTATCTTGCCCCGATCTATCTTTCAATAAATTTTGGCATCAATTGGGGATCTCCTTCAGTTGGGATGAAACCTTGGTCTTCTCATCTACTCAACAGGACGTGCCAGCAACTAGGGGGGTTGGACGTAACTCTAGCTCTTATTGTATTTGGTCTTCATTATATATTCAACCTTTGGAGGCTTATTTTGTATTTATGGGAGCATTTTGTAGCATCTCATATACTCTATCTTGGAGCCATATGATGTTATTCCAGAACTGCATTCATATTGTATCAGGTTCTTACTTTTCATAATAATAAAGGCCAAGTCTATGCTTTTGGGTTCCATATCTT
This sequence comes from Picea mariana, assembly GCA_032191745.1. Taxonomy (NCBI): domain Eukaryota; kingdom Viridiplantae; phylum Streptophyta; class Pinopsida; order Pinales; family Pinaceae; genus Picea; species Picea mariana. The sequence continues at coordinate 115,205 of JASDQU010435389.1, forward strand.
GTGCATTGGTTAGATCTTGTGTTTGCATTCAGTTTATCTTTAGATATGTGCTTAATAACTAAACATAACCCTAAAGCCAAAACTTGAGAGGCCAAACTGCACATAGACACAAACAAACAAGTAAATCAATGGTCAATTAGTGTTCCAAGCGAAAAAAATGGCTTGGGAACATTACACAATTTGACCAAGAGGGACAAAAATATAAGTTCCAAGGCATTACCTTCGGTTCCCCAGAGATCATTAGTTCCCATCGCATGGAAAAGCTTCTCAAAAAGGCCATTCTGGTGTTATTTCCCAACTTCATGCCATACAAGCAACTGAGACACCCTTTATGTCACAAGACCTCCAATTCATCCTCTCTGAACATCAAGTGGTTTTTTCCACTCCCTAGGGACTCCCTCCTTCCCGTGGTGTTCATGACTATTCCATTCCCATTGTACCAGGAATCCTTCCTCCCAATATTCGTCCCTATCATCACCCCTTTTCCCAAAAAAATAAAATTGAGAAAATGGTTCAAGAACTGCTCAATGCGGGCGTTATCCAACCTAGTATGATCCCCTACTCTTCTCCTATGGTCATGGTCCTTCAAAAATAAGGTTCTTGGCGCATGTGTCTTGAATTTCGTGCCCTCAACAAACTCACCATTAAATAAAAAATTCCCATTCCTGTCATTGATGACCTCTTGGATGAATTGAGTGTCGCCCAGTTCTTTACTGAACTTGATCTTCATTCTGGCTACCACCAAATCTGTATGAAAGAGGCAGACATTCCTAATACTGCCTTTAGAACTCATGAGGGCCACTATGAGTTCTTGGTCATGCCCTTTGGCTTGTGTAATGCTCCCTCCACTTTCCAAAGCCTCATGAATCATTTCTTCCGTCATGTTCTCTATCATTTTGTCTTAGTTTTCTTTGATGATATCCTCATCTATAGGAAAACCTGGACATACCATCTTTCTCATGTGGATCAAGTTCTCCATCTACTATCTCAACACCAAAATTTCCTGAAACAATCTAAATGTGCTTTTGGTGCCTCGGAAGTCGAGTACTTGGGTCATCTTTTTGGCAATGTTGGCATTAGGGTGGATCGTAAAAAGCTATGCAAGATTGGACTCACCCAAAGACTCTCAAAATCTTGCGTGGATTTCTGGTCTTAACAGGTTATTATCGCAAGTAAAGATTGTGGCACCTCTCATTGCACTCCTTAAAAATAATTCTTTCACTTGGACTCCAGCAGTTGCTCAGGATTTTCAAACCTTGAAGATGGCCATGTGCACCACTCCAGTCCCGACCCTTCCTGATTTCACAAAGACCTTTATTCTGGAATGTGATGCTTCAAGGAAAGAAATTGGAGTTGTCCTTATGCAAGAGGGTCGACCTTTGTCCTTTACCAGCAAACAATTGTCTGAGTGAAATTTGGGAAAATTAATCTATGAAAAGGAAATTTTGGTTATTCTGCATGTTGTTGATATTTGGTGCCCTTATCTATTGGGGGAACGCTTCCAAATTAAGACAGATCATCAAAGCCTCAAGTATTTTCTGGAACAAATCATTTCCTCCCCAGAGCAACAAAAATGGGTGACTAAGCTCTTTGGATATGATTATGAGGTAATTTACAAGAAAGGAAAAGACTATGTGGTTGTGGATGCACTTTCCTGAAAATATGAAGATGAAGGGTCCCTTTTTTCTCTCTCATTCATTGTACCCGATTGGCTCCACGTTGTTCACCAGGAATAGCTACATGATCCCAACAATTTGCATCTGATACAACAATTGCAGTCCAATTCTTCAGTTTCCCCATGGTACTCTTGGATCCATGATGAGCTTCGATACAAAGGTCGTTTTTATTTAAGTAAACAATCAAAACTTAAATCCAAGGTACTTTATGAGCTTCATGATACACCCATATATGGGCACTTCGGGTTTACCAAAACCTATGACAGGGTCAAACATTCTTTTTTCTGGGATGGTATGAAACATGATGCTCGTAATTTTGTGGATGAATGTGATGTGTGTCAATGCAACAAGGGTGAAACATTCAAATCTCTTGGCACAATACAACTTCTTTCGATTCCACCTGCTATTTGGCGGGATATCTCTATGGATTTTATTGTAGGCTTACCTAAATTAGGCAATAAATCAGTCATCATGGTGGTAGTTGATCATCTTTCCAAGTATGCTCATTTATGTTCTCTTCAACACCCATTTACAACATTCATTGTGGCTCAAGTTTTCATGGATCAGGTTTTCAATCTTGATGGCATGCCAGATTCTATTGTTTCTGATCACAACCCAACTTTCACCAACAATTTTTGGCAAGAAATGTTCAAGATACAAGGCACCCAATTGCATCTGAGCACAACTTATCATCCCCAGATTGATGGTCAAACTGAAGTTGTCAACAAGTGTTTGGAAACATATTTGAGGTGTTTTTCCTCCAAAAGGAAAAATCAATGGGCTCGATGGTTACCACTAGCTGAATGGTGGTACAACACTTCATACCATACAACTACCTGCATGACTCCTTTTGAAGCAGTATATGGACAAAATCCACCTTCAGTTTTCTCATATTTTCTAGGTGTCTCGGAGGTCCAAGCAGTTGACCAAATGCTTACAATTTGAGAGGCTATTCTTCATACCCTCAAAGAGAATCTTGTCATGGCCCAGAATCACATGAAACAACAAGCATATCAAGGCTGCTCTGAAAGTCAATTTGCAGAAGGGGATCAAGTGTTTCTTCGACTGCAAACTTACAAGAAAAATTCCCTCAAGGCTGACCATTGTCAAAAACTGGCGCTCAAATTTTATGGTCCTTATACCATTCTCAAGCATGTGGGACAGGTGACCTATCAGTTAGCTTTTCCCAGTCATTCTAAGCTCCATCATGTTTTTCATGTTTCCTGCTTAAAGAAGGTGATTGAAACTAAGTGTCAAACTCAAACCAACCTTCCCTAGTTGGACAAAGAAGGATCCATTTGGCTACAACCTCAAGAAGTTTTGGACCAGCATGAGAGTCGTCTGTGTCAATGAACCATCAAGGAAGTTTTAGTCCAGTGGAAAGATACAACTCCAGCAGATGCCACTTGGGAACCAACTACCATTCTGCAGCAATTTCCACATCTCAAGCCTTGAGGACAAGGTTGTTTTTAAGTGGGAGGACATGTTAGGGACCTAACCCCTCACATAGGTAGAATAATATATTTTGATGTAATAAAGGTCAATATTAATAAGTCCTAGCAATAAGGAAGAATAAGTTCAATGTAAGAAGACCTAATAGAAGCTTTCTCTTCTAGAAGAATCTTCCTCTAGATGGTTCTTTTGATGGACATATTTAGTATAAATAGGAGTCGAGGGTATGAGAACTTTTTGTCTTGGATATTATTGTAATAGAGCTCTACTCTGTTGGAGGTTGCCCCCTCGAAGAGGCAAGTGAAAATTTCTCTCAGTAATCAAAGTGTTCTTTCTAGTGTTATTCTGGTATCATTTTCGTATTATTGTGGTGTTGTTCTGGTTATATTGTTGTTCATCTGCCATTTATAGTTATTTATTTCTATTTTGCATACTTTTTTATATCTTGAATATTATATCTTCTTCGGATGTTTGGACGAGATAGACTTCTAGCCTTCTCTTGTTATAATTTTCATTTATCTAACATACTTGAGATTAGAGTTGTTTTTTGGGTGTCGTTCCGTCTGTTGTTGTTTTCCCCTAGCCATAGAGAGATTTTCCTAGTAACATCAAGATGGTATATTGAAATGGATACAAGATTGGAAGTCTACAAAGGATATAAATTTGTAGAATGAATTAGCTTAACAATTGTCCCTATATACATTCTAGTGAAAACACAACCCCCTAAAGTTAAAGGACCTAGAAGATGAGATAAAATTGTTAAAAAAACAAAAGTTCAGGAGTATATACAACAAAAATGGGGTGTGTTTCTAGAATGGAAGAAGAGGAGGGTAGAGAGAAACACTAGTGATGGAATAAAATCTAGAAACTTAAAATCCCCTCAAAACAAGGATATTTATGTTGATTGTATTGTCAAATAAAATTTGAAATTGGGACAATGGGTA
>JASDQU010435390.1:21368-38089 GCA_032191745.1 Picea mariana
TTTAGATTTTACTTTTAAGTAAAAATTAAGATAGATACGAGGTGTAGAAAAACATGTATTTAAAATATGCAACATTTTCATCTTGGTCAACTTAAAAAAATTCTAGAAATTATAATATTCATCCGTTAGATTCAAAATTATAGTCATAATAAAATATAGTCTTTGTAGATTGTTGCAGTATATTTCATTTCTTAAAAACATAAGTTTAATAATATATACATTGTTATGGAAAATAATAACTCATTATCATTCCTTTCATGTTTAAGGAACATACTGTTAAACAATTATCAAATTGACATATCAAATCTTTATAAAAAAAAATTGAAAAATAGTCATTCGAAAGATAACAAAATTATTCTCAAGTTTTGTTTTTACTGTAAAGTGAAATTCTAAATAAAAAAAAAACTTTTGTATGCCGAAAGTTGAAGAACTTGTGAAAATATAGTATTTTTTGTCATAAAACAAGCAAAAGTGTTACCCATCTTCATGATTTTACCCTGCATCTCTGATACATTTCTGTTATATTATTGGATATCCGATATATATCTATACATTGTTTTATTATATCTCCGCTCTCATTCTATGCCGAAAATAATCTGGATCAGTGGTATCAGAGCAGGATGCTCTTGATCATTTTTTCAAAGCATGTCCCCGACGAGGTCCAAGTATAGCAAGTTCGGTCTCAAGATTATATCTCTTAAAAAAAAATTCGCTCACACACCCAAGAAACCCTCCATGGCGGAAGAAAAGAAAAATGACAGAGAAGATAATTCTATCAATCTATTGCTTGAGAAAGTTGTCACGTGACAGAGGGACGAAATGATGGAGAATTTTTCCCACATCCTTCAACGTCTGTCGATAGAAACATGTGCATCCTCATAAAGCAACCACTTTGGAAGCACCTCTCCTTTCAAGGTATAGGTTAATTTTGATATTCCCGTATTTTAAGGTCATATAGATGCGGATTCCCTGGACAAATGGTTAAATCAGCTAGAAGGTTATTTCTTTGTTCACCAATTTTCGACAGGGAAAAGTTCACCTTCACACTCCTTAAATTTCTCCCCCTTGTCAAACATTGGTGGGAAGCTTACTGGGAGAAAAGATCCAAATAAGAGTCTGGAATATATGGGGTCGATCCCACTTGCAATTTTTTTATGGATGCGGTAAAGGAACAATATTACCCTATTGCAAACTATGAGAACCAGTATATGAGACGGACCACACTACGATAAGAGAGGGGCCAAGTAGTTCTGGAGTTCACCAATACCTTCCATACCTTGAGCACCAAGCTGGGTATAAAAGACTCTGAATGACATTTAGTTCTAAAATACTGTGGGGCTCTACACAGATACATCCAAAATGAAATGGATTTTCTAGACATCTCATCACTCGATGTTGCTTATCGATATGTTTTTAAAATCGAGAAAAACTTTAAGCACCAGAAAAAACAGGGGTTTGGGTCTGCAAATCTGCAACAACCAAAGTATGATAAATATGGCCCTAACAAACAGTCTCTTGAAAACCAATCCAAGCCATAGGAAAAGAATGGTCACAGGAAGACGAAGAAGGACATAGAAAAATTGTGTGATTTCCACAAAATCCCCTGTTACACCATTGATGAATGTTTCTCAAAACAGTCATTTGTGGACGAAATCAAAGACAAGGAGCGGAACCCTGATTCAAAATCTAATTCAGATAATACTAACAGAAGACAGACCATCGACACATACGCCACTTCTATTGTCGTGACCGCAACAATTCAACTAGAAGAACCAACATATCCTGAAGAAGGGGAGCACCTTTCTCATTCACATATGTGGGTGAAGGGGACCCCGTTGCATTTTATTGTTGATAGTGGAAGCCATAAGAACCTCATCCCAGCATAGGTCATCAAATAGTTGGGATTGTTGACAAAACCACACCCACAACCATACAACATCGGGTGTCTTCACTAGGGATAACATCTTCATGTCAGCCAAGAATGTTGATCGTTATACGACATCCATCCCTTCAAGGATGAGGTATTATGTGATGTTTCCCCGCTGGATGTCTGTGATTTTCTCTTGGGCTAGCCATATATGTGGAAGCGCTATGCTATCTATGAGTCTTGACCCTATAGTTTCATTGTTACTCTAGGGGTCATCTCTACAGGATAAGAGAGGTGGTTCTAACTACTGTCCCACCTAAATAGTGTCGCAAGGTAGTATCTCATACTACAAAATTTAGCTTCTTCATAACTTGTTCAAAAGGTGAACAGAAGGATATTGCAACCACTACAACCTTGTCCCAAGAACCTTCTATCCTATAGAAGTAGGTTGAAAAAACTGCAACAAAGTGAAAATATTCCTTCTTCAAACAGACATCTCATGTATTCAGACTGGTTAAAAATGTCCAACCCTTATAGCCATAGGCTCATGACAACCTTCAAAAAGCTAAGCAGTGCAACTTCTCCAATAAGGAAAGCAACCCATCAATATGAAGATTCAAAAAACTCTTTTCCCTCTCCCCTGGTCACTCAATGCAATGGATACCATTTCTTCCTAAGGAGGGAGGATTGATCCAGGTGGATATCGGGGGCCACCCACCCTTTACACCTTGCTCAAAACAGTTTTCTGACAATTTTGGAAATTTACTATTTTTAACAGTTTTTAACTTCTGGGGCCATTTTGAGGGCCTAAATGAAGGTTTTTCAGGATTGAGATTCTCAATGATAGGAAAATACTCTAACTGGGCCCCCAAAATGAATCTCCTCGATGATACCTTTCCAACGAGCTATCTCATCGTCCAGGGTTAGGGTTTTGGATTTTATTTATGATAAAAGGGCCTCTGGAGCCTCATTGTAAAATAATCTTCTCACGGATGTGAGTATCCATCAAATCCCTTCTCAAAGATAAACTGCCACCATTATGGCGAGTATTTCACTCTGTATTCTTAATCCATATCAATGGCATCATATCAAGCTGCTCTTGATCCTTTTTTTTAGTGCATGTCCTCGACAAGATATGAGTATAGCAAGTTGTGTCTCGATCGTGTCTCTCTTGAAGACAATCGCTCTCGCATGCCCAAGAAACCCTCCATGGTGGAAGAAAATAAATATGACGCAGTATACCATTCTATCAACCAGTTGCTTAAGAAAGCTCTCACATGATAGAGGGACGAAATGATGGAGAATTTTTCCCACATCCTTCAACGCCTGTCAATAGAAACAGGCGCATCCTCATCAAACAACCACTTTGGAAGAACCTTTCCTTTCAAGGTACAGGTTAATTTTGATATTTCCATATTTGAAGGTCAAATAGATGTGGATGCCCTAGACAAATGGTTAAATATGCTAGAAGGTTATTTCTTTGTTCACCATTTTTTCGACAGGGAAAAGATCACCTTCACACTCCTTAAAGCACTCCCCCATGTCAAAGATTGGTGGGAAACTTACTGGGAGAAAAGTTCCACAGAAGAGTCTGGAATATATGGGGTCGATCCCACTTGGGATTTTTTTTGTGGACGTGGAAATAGAACAATATTACCCTGTTGGAAACTATGAGGATCAATATAGGATATGGACCACACTGTAGCAAGAGAGGGGCCAAGCAGTTTCAAATTTCACCAATGCCTTCCATACCTTGCGCACCAAGATAGGTATCAAAGACTCTGAAGGAATTTTGGTTTTGAAATACCGTGGGGCTCTACATAGATACATCCAAACTGAAATGGATTTTCTGGACATCTCATCACTCAGTGTTTCTTATTGATGTTTTTTTTAAATCAAGAATAAATTCAAGCACTAGAACAAACGGGAGTTCAGGTCTGCAAATCCGCAACAACCAAAGTATGATAAAAATGACCCTAAAAAATAGTCTCCCAAAAACTAGTCCAAGCCATAGGAAAAGAAGGTTCATGGGAAGATGAAGGACACCGAAAAATGGTGTGATTTCCACAAAATACCTTGGCACATCACCGATGAATTTAACTCAAAATAGTCATTGGTGGCTTAAATCAAAGACAAGGAGATGAACCCTAATTCAAAATCTGATTCAGAAAATACTAACAGAAGACATATCATTGATGCAGACACCACTGCTATTTTCATGACCGCAACAATTCAACCAGGAGAACCAACATATCCTAAAGAGCAAGAGAACCTTTTTCATTCACAGATGTGGATGAAGGGGATCCTATTTCATTTTATTGTTGATAGTGGAAGCCAGAATAACCTCATCTCAATAAAGGTCATCAAATAGTTGGGATTGTCGAAACACCACACCCACAACCATACAACATCGGGTGGCTTTTCTAGGGATGATATATTTGTGTCAGCCAATAGTGTCGATTTTCATATGGCATCGAGCCCTTCAAGGATGAGGTATTATGGGATGTTTCCCCACTGGATGGCTGTGATGTTCTCAAGGTAGTATCTCATACTACAAAATTCAGCTTCTTCAAAAACTGTTCAAAAGGTGAACAAAAGGATACTGCAACCACTAGAGCCTTGGCCCAAACACCTTCTATCCAACAAAATAAGGTCGACAAGACTGCATCAAAGTGCAAATATTCCTTCTGCACACAGGCATCTCATGTAGCTAGATTGGTTAAAATGGTCCAACCCTTCCAGCCACAGGCTCATGACAACCTTTAAAAATCTAAGCAGCCCAACTTCTCCAACAAGGCAAGTAACTCATCAAGATGCAGATTCAACAAAATCTTTTCCCTCTACCCCGGGAACTCAACGTAATTGATTTCATTTCTTCCTAAGGAGGGAGGATTGATTCAGGTGGATATCGGGGGCCACCCACCTTTTCCAACTCGCTCAAAAAAGTTTTCTGGCAATTTTGGCAATTTACTATTTTTAACAATTTTTAACTTTCGAGGCCATTTTGAGGGCCTAAATGAAGGTTTTTCAGGATTGATATTCTCAATGATAGTTTAAGAATATAATTGATCCTTCAAAATTAATCTCCTCGATGATACCTTTCCAACGAGCTATCGTGTGGCCAAAATGGAGATCGTATGCCAAAGTTACACACCCGGGAAGTTGATACACCAAACTACCCAAAATGGGGTCCATAAAACTGTTGGCTTTTCATATTCCAGGGTTAGGGTTTTGGATTTAATTTATGATAAAAATTCCTTTGGATCTCCATTGTAAAATCATCTTCTCAGGGATGCGAGTAGTTTTCACATCTCTTCTCAGAGATAATCTGCCAGCATTCTGGTGATTCTTTCACAATGTATTTTTACAGTCTTTGTACATTTTTCGCTCATTAATAGAAAATTGTGTATTGTTGTATATTTATGTTTATGGTTGAATCTCTGATACATTTATGTTATATTATTGTATATCCTAGATATCTCTGTACATTGCTTTATTATATCTCTGCTCTCATTCTGTGCCGAAAATAATCCGAATCATTTAACTTTTAATGTGACAACTTCTTCTTCAATATTCTCATATTCATTTTCTATGTTCAACATATGTATCTTCATAACTTATTCCATTCTCTTTTGTTATTCAAGTCGGGTCTTCCAGGTGATGATTTCTTATTCAAGTCTTCTTTTTTGTTGACTAATTATTTCTTCACGCTTGTTTAAATCCTCAGATATTTCCTTAAGATGACTTCTTAAAAATTATTCTCTCTTCTATGCTTCCTTTCTTTTTGATACTATTTGGGCTTCCAAACATTGTTTTTATTTCAACTGATATCTGAGAGTTTCTTCAATCACTTTGGATTCCTCTAGTTGAGCTTTTAGATTAATGAAAAATTGCATGGCTTCTCCATAACTTTCCTTTATCCTGACCATTTCTTCCTTGAGGGAGTTTTTTTCCCTTATATCTTTATTTATCTCACCTAAATTGTTGATTAGTGTAGTTTCAAAGTCCATTATGTCTTCTTCACAATATTCTCATTCTCAATCTGTCTGACACGATGATATTCTTTCTACTTTTTCTACTTCATCGTCTTCTTTAATCTGATTGGCATGATCTGGATCTGTGACAAAATGGGATTCCTTAAAGTATAGATTATGTAGCTTATCCAAAATTTTTTGGTTGATGAAAATTTTCCCACTTTTTATTTTATAGGTTATGATAATCCTTCCAAGATAAAATTCGTTGTTATTTTGTTTTTTCTTTTCAATTTCTTCTTGGTTGTAGTATTTGGTTTCTTTGAAGTGGTGTATCCTATAACAACTGATTTCCAAACATCATATCCATGTGCCTACAAAAATGTTTCCATTATTGTGCTCTACATATCATACTCAGAACAATCTAACCATCAAACCCTGGTACTCCAATCTTAGTGTACTCCATGATATTCCTTCTAGTGGTTAGACTATTTTCTTGAAGGAACCTCTCTAAAACCAATTACTAGAATACTGAGAGGGGGGGTTGAATCAATATGATCATTTTTTTCCACTTTCAACTAAAATATATAGAATTCAACTTTATCAATAATATTCACTAGTTTATCACTTATGAAATCAATATATTATTGCATCATAAACAATATCATTCATTGGTGCATAATAAGAAACCACAGATACAGAGTACACCAGAATTTATGTGGAAATCCAAATGGGAGAAAACCACAGAATCATTTCTTATATATATTAAGAATACATTCATAGGAATCACGAACTTCTCAATTATCCAACACCAACTGAAAGGAGGATCCAACCTAAATGAAGCTACAACTCTCCGAATTCTCCAGCTAAAACTAGAAGGAGGCTCCAACCCCCTAGTTTACAAGATCCAAATTGAAGGAAGCTCCAACTCCACATATTATCTTCCTCCAACAAGAATAAGGCTACAACTCCCTGATTTATAGGAACCAACCATACAGAATATCCAACTCTCTAAGTTCTCTCGCATCGACCGAAAGGAGGCTACAACCCCCTTTCCTTTACCATCCTTCCCCTGAAATTTAAGTGTAGACTCAAACTGTCACCACGAATGATCAACTTGTAACCTCCATTATCAACCTTTCACTGTCACTGTCACATCAACCAATCATTGTCACTCTGTCGCATCAAAATTTACTTGATGATCAACTAATCATCCAACCTATTACCATCCATGTCACTATCATTGTAACTGTCACTGATATATCATCATCAACTAGTGTGTATCAACCATGTACCAAAACATGTACCAAATACATGCACCATATCATGCATCAACCATGTACCAAAAACCTATACCATACCATGTACTAACACCTGTACTATATCATGGATCAAGCATGTGCCAAAACCTCAAACCCTGTGCCTCAAGTATGTGCCAACATCCATAAAACATGTACCATGAGATGTGCCTCAATCATATACCATATAACTTATGATATGTATTAATAATTCCATACACCATGTACCATAATATATCATCAATAATGTGCCTCAAACAAGTACCATAATATGTGCCCAAAGCATGTGATAACATCACCATGATATATACCAAACTAGATACCAATATAGCCAAGATATACTTCTAACAATGCATCATATCATCACAAAGGTGTACCATATCATGTACCATCATCATCAATACATGCCTCAAGAATGTACCATAAACATAACCAAAAATAACACATGTAAAACATACCTTTGATTATGTATAATACCTTATTCACAATATTACATACATGTATCTCTTCCTCATCCTCAACAACCTTATACTAGCATCCTCCCTTATATTTTCCTTAGCCTCGTAAGACTAGTGTCAAATTAGTCACAAAGCATAACTCCATACATGTAATGAATAAAGGTATGGAATTTTAACCATAGATACTATGAGATCTGTCTTCCATATCCTCAAACTTTTAGGGTTTGAAACTTTGTAGAACATAAGTTATAGTGAAAATGGCAAGCCTTCTAAAATTTTATCCTATTCTAGAGAGAGAACTTGTTTAACATGCCACACGCTCAATATTTGATATATGGTTCTTAAACTTATGCACATTATGCTACAGACTATTATTTTTTCACTACAATTGGTCTCACATAATTTGGATCCTCTATGAAAACCCTATGAATGTTTTACCTGGAACACATGTTTGATACTAGTTTTAGGAGTAGTCAAAAACCCTATCTTCCATAGAGTGTATCTCCAAAAATACAATGACCCATAAGATGAAATATTTACCACAGTTACCTTGATATTTCTTCTCAATGGCTTCCAATTTTCACTATCTGAACCATTCACAAGAACACATCATCACATACCTATAAATAACATAATTATAAATAGCATACCATAGAACACATCATCACAAGACTTCATCCTCCCTTGGAATTTCTCTCTTATTCACTTAATATTCCCTTTGAAATTTTCCTCAGATCTCCTTCATTAACTCAGATCAAAATCACTTGAGTTGATATTACAAATGAACTCCTAGGTGCCATATTTATACTAGATATGGAGCCCTCTTTTTAGGGCCAACTTGACCCAAATAAAATTTAATTTAATTTTTAATGATCATTCCATTGAGGTCGACTTCACCAACAAAATCCTTAATATTTATTGCAATGGTGCCAACTTTTAACTTCTTGTTTGCAACAACTTTTCTTCTTTTAATTAATTTGGCACTGACTTGTCACTTCTTGTTTTAACTATTTAGGGCTTCTTAACCATACTTCAGGGATTCCATATTCAAGAGGGCATATCTCCTCAACCGTGAGGAACCACAAGGTGTACCACCTACCATTGGAAATGGCATGACAAGGACTATCCATCTATGAGAGTTTTTCATGAATTTACAATGTTCTTCACACTTTTTTTCTTGAAACAACTCCAGGCTTCATGACCACACCTCCGGGAATCTTGTGGACTTCTTCAAAGTTGAAATCAATGAAAATCAATTTTCCAAAAGAGGAGTCCCTGTGATGTTGACAAGAAACTAAGAGTCCTCAAGGATTTATGCTCTAGTATGTGTATGATTATTAACAATGACATTTTTTTATTATTATAATTAAATCCAAAAGAATCACTTATGATACTTTTCTATGTGATAGAAACAACTTGGAGGAAGTTCCTTCATATAATATCTTAGAATATATATTCATTACAAGCTAAACTAGAATGATAGCATTGAGAAAAGGATAAATGGATAGTGAAAATATTATTATGGACTTGAAAATAATTGTAAATCAATGGACCTTGGGATATGGGATAAGAAAACACTCATTTTTTAGACTCTTATCGCTCATGTTATTTTATGTGGATGTGAAGTTTAGGGATGGAATATCTCTAGAGAATCATGCAGAAATATATAGAATATCCAAAAACAATTATAACTTAAATCTCAAAATTAAAGGAAATACACCCTATCATATCCTCCTGACAAAACAAATCATTTCCCCCATTGAGAGCATGGTTATGACAAGGTACTTAATGTATAAGAACAAATTAAACAACATGGAAGAAAACAAGCTTTCAAAAGTTTCTTCAAACTCCATCCAAAACCAACTTAGGCTCAAGCAAGGATGGCTTAAATATGCTCAATCTTGGCTAAATAATTGAGGAATGAAGGAAGAGTTCATATTGTAGAATAAGGATAATATTAAAATGATCACAACTAAATTTAAGGATAATTTTTTGTGCGATAAAGAATTAGGGGGTAAAAGAAAACTAAGATACATAAGGAGGTTATAAATGATAGTATATAATATAAAAGGTACCTTTCTATTTTGACTAATTTAAAGAGAAAATCAGCATTGCTAAAATAAGAACAAATTCTCATGAGCTCCGTAGTAAAACTGGTGTTGGACAATTTCCAAAACACCGTGGGAGGAAAGAATATGGCATCTTTGTGACATTAAGAGGGTTAAAGGTGGACAACACTTTCTCTTATAATATTTGGCATATAACCATATTATATCCCAATTTCAAAATATTTGTCACACTACCAACCTTCCTAACCTTCTAATTGAGAAAAACTATGGTCATCATGGAATGCTTCTCTTAATGCTTTTCGAGCACATAAATAAAACTTGAAAGAAATCCAAGTAATCCATTTCCTTCTTAAGGTATGATAGACCAAATTTGATCTTAGTGAATGTTAATCATCATCATCAGCAGCAACATCATCATCATCATCATCATCACTGTATAATACAATCATAAGTAATAATCACTCACAAATTAATCATCAATAAAAATATTTTTAATAATAGCTTATGATCATTAACACATACACACACATATATAATGATGATGGTGATTAATTTGTATAGTGTTATATAATTGAATATATAAAAAACCATATGAATTTTGTTTATATGATTAGCACATTATAGTTATACATGTCACAATTATCAATTTATTTTTTCTAATAATAATATATGATAATTAATAATGAAAGTGTATAATCATATACAATCATCTTCAATATCGTTATTATATATTCTTAATAAAAATATTGTAATTAACATTATTTTGTATAATATTACATAATCGAATATATAGAAGGTAAACTATAAAAATATTGTTTATGTTATTATAATAACATAATATAATTGCATATGATAATTATTTAACAATTAATCATTAATGACAATATTTTCCATAATAATATATCATAATTAATCCTCGTATGGGGTGCCAACGGTCGGGGCCCAAGAGACCCATGCGGTGCACCAGGTAGCCAACCCTCCATGCACAAGATGCCTTTCAGGAGGAGAGCGATTGATGAGATTTCAAATGAGAAAGGTAGTGGATAGATTTTTCCGAGAGGGGTACGTCACCCATCTTCCCAATCTTTGAAATTATGAATGTTACTAATGCAACATAGGAGAGATACATTGTTAGTAAACAGAGAATTATTATTTGGAGGTGGGAATTGAATGGAGGAAGTATAGAGAGGAAAGTGGCAAATTATTACATCGATAGGCGTCCCCCTATTGGAATCGATGGTTTAATTAATCTTTTAATTACAAATTATTATCTTACAGTCAACAATTAGAGATGCTGGCATATTCTTCGTCGTAGCTCCAAATCAATGAATGAGATTTAATTTCATAACTTCCATGCATTTATGAATGCATACGTTTTCCTTGTTTACTTTTTCACATTTACTTAATAAGATCAAAAAATTATTGCCCTTACCACTAATTGCCATGTTTAACTATTTAGAAAATATTAATGCATAAAATATTACTTTTTGTCTACCTTTCGATTAAGGCATCCGTGGTTAAGCTAGTTGGATGCACGTTTGGCCTGTGTTTCAATTAACGCACCTTTCAATGAACTAGCATGGTTAAGCTGGATGCATGTTTCACCTTCCTTTCAATTAACGCATCAGTGATTAAAGTGACATTTGGATGCATGTTGGATGCCACGTTTGTGTGGCTTTTCAAATTTTGCCCAGTCATTAAAGTGACATTTGGATGCATGTTGGATGCCACGTTTGTGTGGCTTTTCAAATTTTGCCTAAGCCTGGGAAGAATAGTCATGTTATTTAAACATTCATAGCTGATACAAACTCATTTTATTTGTTGCTTTGAACCTAGTATGGAAATTAATATGGTACAAAACTTGTTTTATTTGTTGCTTTGAACCTCGTATGGAAATTATTATGGTACAATTTTTTTTTAAATTTAGATTTAAGGTTTTTTAGAATTTGAATTAATTTTTAAAAATTTAGATTTTAGGTTTTTAAAAATTTGGATTGGGAATTCGTTTATATGATTTATTGATTAGATTTTTATTTACATGCATAAGCTATAAGCTAAGCTATAAGCTAACCTGTAAGGTAACTAGATTTTAGTATTCGCAGGTAAAGTATGGACCTGGCAGGGCGAACTAGGCAGCGGCTTGAAATCAGGTGAAGCTTAAATTGAAATCAACAGTCCCAAAGAAAATGAATCCATTTTTAAAGTGAGCACACCCTATAATATAATCATACTCAAGCATTTGAAAACCATAGTCAAGTTTATTTTCTATCAATGTTTTTAGAACAAGTAAAAATCATCATCTGTAAAGTTAAAGATGATTTTCTATCAATGTCCTTAGAACAAGTATGATTCTAAGTTTCATTCTATGTAATACATCACATCAGTTCAAAGTTCCTATCTTTGTGAGAAAGGAAACACCTTGTAATATTGTTTCAAAAATCTTGGACAAAACATCCTTTTCAAAACATGTCAAACATAAAGCAACATTGTCATGTGAAACAAATAAGTCGACGTTTCCATTTCATGAGAAAAACCAAATGTTGCAACATGAGGAACACAATAATTTTGCAATTTTACAAGCATAGTAGCGTCACAATCTAGCAAACATGGTTACATCACAATGTCACAAACATAGCCCTGTAATTGCAATGTCACGAACATATCCTATCTGTCGCAATGTGACGAACATCGTCATATTGTCGCAATCTGACGAACATAACAACATCACATTATGAAAAACATAGTAACATCGCAATGTGACGAACATAGCCATATCATCGCAATGTGACGAACATAGCCCTATCATCGCAATGTGAAAAACACATCCCCATCATTGCAATGTGATTAACATGCCCATATGTTGTAATATTTTTTGAAAAATCTTGGACAAAACTTCGTTTTCAAAACATGTCAAACATAAAGCAACCTTGTCATGTGAAAAAATAATTCAACGTTGCAATTTCACTAGCAAAACCATATGTTGCAACATGAGGAACATAGTAATGTTGCAATTTGACAAGAATAGTAGCATCAGAATCTAGAAAACACAGTAACATCACAATGTCCCAAACATATCCTTGTCATCGCAATGTCACAAACATATCTCATCTGTCGCAATGTGACGAACATAGCCATATTGTCGCAATGTGATGAACATATCCATATCGTCGCAGTGTGGCGAACATAATAGCGTCACATTCTGACAAACATAGTAACACCACAATGTGGCAGACATAGCCCTATCGTCGCAATATGACAAACATAGCCCCATCATTGCAATGTGATAAACATGCCCATATTTTCACAATGTGATGAACATATCCCCATCGTTGCAATGCAATGAACATATCCTCATCGCCACAATGTGTGGTTTATTCAAATGTTTTAACATGAGGAACATAGTAATGTTGTAATATGACGGACATAGTAGAGTCATAAGCTAACAATCATAGTAACATTACAATGTTAAAAACATAGCCTTGTCATCGCAATGTCACGAGCATATCCCATCTGTCTCAATGTGATGAACATAACCATATTGTCGGAATGTGACAAACATAGTAGTGTCACATTCTGACAAACATAGTAACGTCGCAATGTGATGAACATAGCCCTATCGTCGCAATGTGACAAACATAGCCCTGTTTTCGTAATGTGATGAACATATCCTCATCGTTGCAATGTGATGAACATGCCCTCATCGCCGCAATTTGTGGTTTACTCAAATGTTTCAACAGGAGGAACATAGTAATGTTGTAATATGATGAACATAGTAGAGTCATAATCTGACAATCATAGTAACATTGCAATGTTAAAAGCATAACCTTCTCATTGCAATGTGATGTACAAATCCCAGTCGTTGAAATGTGACAAACATAACCATATTGTCACAATCTGTTGAACATAGTAGCGTCACATAATGATAAACATAATAACATCGCAATGTGATGAACATAGTCATGTCATTGCAATGTTATGAACATAGCCCTATCCTCCTAATGTGATGGACATAGCCTTGTCATCCCTATGTGATGAACATAACCTCATTGTCGCAATGTGACACAAATATATTAACGTCATAATGTGAGAAACATTTCCAAATGTCGCAATGTGTCGAATATAACCCTTTGTTTTAATATGATGTCTGCAACTCAATATTTTTATGTGAAAAACATAGCCGAACATTGCATGACATGACCATTTCTCAATGTCGTAATGTGACAAAAATAACCCACACCCACAGTCAGAATGTGACTAACCTAAACCATGGGTAAACATAATCAACATGGTCCAGCATAATCCACTCCATATTGTCTATGAAATTAATCTATGGGCATGGTCATGCATAGTCAACCATGGTCAACCATATTCAACCATGGTGAAGGTGAACCATGACCAACCATACTAAAATTTGGTCCACATATGGCTCAACCATGGTTAATCTTAGTCAACCATGGAAAACCATAGTCAAGCATGGGAAAACCATAGTCAAGTTTATTTTCTATCAATGTCTTTAGAACAAGTATAAACCATCATATGTAAAGTTAAATATGTTTTGTGATCAGTTTCCTTAGAACAAGTATGATTCTAATTTTCCTTCTATGCAATACATAACATTTGTTCAAAGTTCATATCTTTGTGATAAATGAAACACTTTGTTATATTTTTTGAAAAACATTGGACAAAACTTCCTTTTCGAAACATGTCAAACATAAACTAACATTTTCATGTGAAAAACATAACTCAATGTTGCCATATGACGAACAAAACTAGATGTTGCAACATGAGGAACATATTAATGTTTCAATTTGGCAAGCATGGTAGCATCACAATCTAGAAAACATAGAAACATCGCAATGTCACAAACATATCCCTATCATAGAAATGTGACAAACATAGCCCAATTGTCGCAATGTGACTAACATAGCCATATTGTCGCAATGTGATGAACTTAGTAGCGTCACATTTTGACAAACATAGTAACGTCGCAATGTGACGAACATAGCCCTATCGTCGCAATGTGACAAATATAGCCTCGTCGTTCCAATGTGACGAGCATGCCCATATTGTCGCAATGTGTGGAACATAGCCTCATCGTTGCAATGTGAAGAGCATAACCCCATGCCACAATATCTGGTCAACCATAGTGAAGGTCTACTAAAGTTAACCATGGTTATGGTCAACCACCTTTAACCATGATCATGGTAATCCAAGGTCAACCACAATTAACCATTGTTATGTTCAACCATAGTTATCCATGGTCATGGTCAAGAAAGGTCATAGTCAACCATAGTCAACCTTTCCTTCCCAAAGTCAACCAAGGTCTACCAAAGTTAACCATGGTCATGTTCATTGTCATGGGCAACCTCGGTGATGATCAACCATAAGAAACCATGGTCATGGTAAACCATAATCAATGATCGTCATTGTCAATTAATGTATTAATGTATTAATACTTTAATAATGTATTTATCAATGTATTATTTATGTATTACTCTATTAGTTTATTAATACCTTAGAAATGTATTAATTAATGCTATATAATTAATTAATACATTACATTATTAATGTATTAATACTCTAACAATATAGTATTACTGTAGTATTAGTGAATTAATATTTTATTAATGCTTTAAAGTATTAATACTTTAGTAATGTATTAATTAATAATTTATTATTCTATTAATTAATTAATACATTAAAATATGAATTAATGTATTGATGTCATTCATAGTCATGGTCAACCAAGGTCATGGCCAAATATGGTCATCTATGGACAACAAATGTGAAACATCGCTAACCATTCTCAACCATGGTCAACCACATTCAACCTTGGCCATGGTCAACCATAGTGAAGGTCTACAGAAGTTAACCATGGTCACGGTGAACCATAATTAACCATGTCAACCATAGTGAACCTTTCCTTTCCAAAGTCAACAAAGGTCCACCAAAGTTAACCATGTTCATGGGCATCCATACTTAACCATGATCATTTTCAATTAATGTATCAATGTATTAATACTATAATAATGTATTACTAATTAATTACTTGATTAATGTATTAATATTAATGAGATAATGTATATAAAAATAATACTTAGTGTATTATTTTTTTATGCATCATTAGTATAATAATGTATTAAATTAATGTATTACTTTATTTGTGTATTAAAACCTTAGCAATGTATTAATTAATAYTKTAGCMATTTATTAGTCAATAATGTATTTAATGTATCAATTAATTAATAAATTACATTATTAATGTATTAATACTTTGATATGTTTTGTTATACATTAATGTATTAATATTTTAATAATTTTTTACTTAATACATTGCTTTATTAAATCTGTTGAACTTTGGAGTTGGGATAAGAAGAAACTCCTCTTTGAGACTCTTGTTACACCTGTTATTCTTTATGGATGTGAAGTCTGGGGTTGTAGTATCTCTCGTGAATTGTGGAGAAAGATAGAGAAAATACAAAAGAATTTTATAACCCATAATCTCAAAATTAAAGGAAATACGCCCTATCCCATCCTCCTTGTAGAAACAAGCCTCTCCCCCATTGAGAGCATGGCTATGACTAGATACCTAATGTACAAGAACAAGTTAAACAACATGGAAGACAAGAGGCTACCTAAAATTGCTTCCAAATCAAGTCATAACCACCATCGACTCAAGGGAGCCTGGCATAAATACGCCCGGTCTTGGCTAAACTATTCGTGAATCATGGAAGAAACCATTTTGTAGAATAAAGATACTATTAAAAAAAACGTCAAATCAAAATTTAAGGAAAAAATGTGGTGTGATAAAGAGTTACAAGAAAAAAGAAAATTAAGGTATTATAAAGATGTAATCAACCCTAATCTAGAAGATCAAAATTATCTATCTGTTTTTGTGAAGTGTAAAGAAAAAAATAAGCATTGCTAAGATAAGAACAAATTCTCACGAGCTCCATAGTGAAACTGGGCGTTGGTCAATTCCTAAAATTCCATGGGATGAAAGAGTGTGTCACCTTTGTGACAATAAGAAGGTTGAAGATGAAAAACGCTTTCTCTTA
>JASDQU010435390.1:38211-74087 GCA_032191745.1 Picea mariana
TAAGGTCCAATAGACCAATTAGGTCTTAGTGGACGTTAATCACCATCATCATCATCATCATTAATGTAATACTTTATTAATGTATTATACATTAAGATATTAATGTATTAGTACTTTAATTTATACATTATTAATAATGTATTAATATATTCATTAATTAATACATTAAAATATAACACATTAGTGTATTAAAATTTTATGAATGTTTTAATGTATAAATACTTTAATAATGTTTATATTAATGCATTTAATATCTGAAATATTTTTTTTTATTTTTTATGCATTATTAGTATAATAATGTATTAAATCAATGTAATAATTTATTTGTGTATTAAAACCTTAGCAATGTATATCAATAATATATTTAATGTATCAATTAATTAATTAATTGCATTATTAATAGATTAATACTTTGATATGTTACATTATACATTAATGAATTAATATTTTAATAAATAAATTAAGGTCAATGTATTACTGCATTTATTAATGTATTATACATTAATATATTAATGTATTATACATTAAGATACTAATGTATTAGTACTTTAATTTATACATTATAGTAATGTAGTATTGTATTACTAAATACATTAAGGTGAATGTATTATTAATTTATTAGTATATTTATACTTTCTTTATGTATTAACTTTATTAGTGTATCATTTTTTTGGCAATGTATTAATTAATAATGTATCACTCTATTACTTAATGTAATATGTTACATTATTAATGTATCTATCAATCAATTACAACGTTACATTACACACTAATGTAAATTAATATTTTAATGTATATATTTCATTAATATATTAATAGACAATTAATGTATATACATTAATTCATTAATATTAATTTGTTACATTAATTCATTATTGTTATTATATATTATGTATCAATGCATTTAAATTAATACTTATTAATGGTTGTCCTCAAGGCATGTCGACCATCAACTAGAAACAACCACTTTATAAAAGTGGTTGATATACGCGGATCGACGTCATTTTCCACCTTTTAAAATTAATGACGTCGATCAGCGTATATCAACCACTTTTATAAAGTGGTTGTTGCTAGTAATATGATAAGGGAAATTCGTGGTGAGATTGTGATGATGAGTGATCAAAATCTGGACCAGGGGTCACAATTTAGCTCAAAAATAAATGTTCTTGGAATTGCCTCAAAACAAACAAGTGCTTAGCCATCATCGTTACAAACCCAATGCAACTCATTTAGGTTCAAATGGATGTCGGATGAGAGAGATATCACAATCTGTTCGAATCGCCAAACAGGTAAAAAAAATGAGTGCTAACTGTGCAGTCCATACAGTCCGTACAAATGCTGACGTGGATGAGGTCGTATGATGATGTGGCATGTTCGTACATTGAGTTGGCATATGATAATGTGGTAGTTTCAGATTGGTAGCTGAGAACGAATGACATTGTAACACGTGGCATTTATTGAACAAATGGTGTGGTGCCACGTGGCCCAGTCATGGGCTGCCACGTGGCACCGTTGTAATTGGTTGTTAGTTCAAAATTTTATGGATTCCATGGGAATAGAACCCCGGACCTCCCCCAAGGACCAAGCGCTTTAGCAATGGCCGCCTGACCAACATACCACACGTCATTTCTTAAGATATATGTGGTTTGGATTTTATTTAAATTTGAGTTATGTTATGGTTGGGCGTAGTTTGGGCTGGGGCTAAGCCCCAACCCCCTTTCACATGCGGACCACCACATGACCATATGTGTGCGCATTTAAATGGACTAAAAAAAAAAACCTGTGCACGTTTTAACACTTGGCGCTAAACCATTGGGTTTAGGAACCTAACCCTTTTGTGTGGGAAAACAAGATCACATGGACCCATGTGCCCACGTGTTTGGCGGTTAGGGGATAGGCACGCCCATAACCGTCCTATAGTTTGCACATTTATGCGGTTGCATCCAGTGTTGTGTTTAAGCACGTAAAAAAATTCGTGAGCTAGGTTGAGCACACAGAGGTATGTTTTCGTGAACTAGAGACAACAAGCTTGAAGGAAGAAAATGGAAGGAGGCCTAACTTCTTCATTTTTTGGCCAAATGAGGTGCCGAAAAAGCCCAGCTAGGGGTTTTTGGACATTCTGAATCCATTGGCACTATTTTGATAGCCATTTGAAGACTTCTTTTGTATTTTTTTAACCATTGAAGTTTCAGTAAGCTCTAGGGAGCTTGAAGCCCTCATTGTTTAAGGTCATGCTCAGATGAGCCTATGTTTGTTTTCTATGATTGAATAATCATTTTTGGCTAATTATTATGCTCTAAACACTTTGGGATATGTTTCAGATCCATTTGAGGACTTTTACAAGTGTTGTTTTCACAGAGAAGCTCAGGGAAGCTTAAGGCCACATGTAGAAGAGGTCATGCCCGGATGAGCCATGATCCGTTTTCAGAGTTCTATTAGTCATTTTTGGGGTTTTTATGTATTTTGAACCCAATGGTACAGTCAAAATTTCCATTGGAGTTGAGCAGCAGCTTGTAAAAGAATTTTTTGACAAATTAATCCCAGAGAGCCAAGTCCATTGAGGGAGGCTCAAGGAGATGTAGCCCGGAGAGGGGTGAACTCCTTTATCATGTTGTTCTTATTGTGAGTGTTTGCTGGTTATTATTTGATGCAAGTTATTTTTGATGTTGTATTGATGAAAACAACATATTTAATCTTGCAAAGACCTCACACATAAACATTTAAAAGAAGAAGCATAAACTTGGCACATAATCTATCTTGCATATTTTAACACATGGAGCAAGGTCCTGTAAAGTTTATTTTAATGAAGTAGAGGGTGCTTGCATAGAATAACAAGTCAGCCTTCTATTTTCAGATCAGGTGGTATCAAAGCATAGTTTGTTTTGCTCATGTATTTGCCATTGATAGCTTGAGATTTAGTTGTTGGTATTTGTGCAAGTTTTGTGTTGAAGTTTGATATCTTGCAAGGATGGAGGAAGCTTCAAACATTGATAGTTCTCATACATATTCAAAATTAAAGTTCTTTGACAAAGAGATGTTGAAGGAATTACTAACCATGAGAGATGTGGTGAAAGAGATGTGGGAAGATAGAAAGGAGAGCATTTCACTTGAAGAGCAGTTGAAGGCCATGAAAGAGGAGAAAGACTAGCTTCTTGAAAAGTTGCATGAGATGGAGACTCAACTCCATGAGGCAAAGGAAACCCTTACCAAGTACATGCATGAACATGAGGTATGTAATGCTAGTTTATCTTCAAATTCCTCTCAAGATGAATGTTTTGGTGTTTTTGAAAGAATAGGGTCCAAGTTATTGTTAAAAATGGGCTATGAAGGTAAAGGTTTGGGCAAGCATGCACAATGCATTGTTGAGCCTATTGTTGTTGAAGAGAGACCCACGTATTGTGGTATTGGATATGAATGAAGAGATGGAGCAAATTCCAAAGTTGAGGAGACAAGGGAAAAAGTTCCAAGAACA
This sequence comes from Picea mariana, assembly GCA_032191745.1. Lineage (NCBI taxonomy): Eukaryota > Viridiplantae > Streptophyta > Pinopsida > Pinales > Pinaceae > Picea > Picea mariana. Next base: position 41,684 of record JASDQU010435390.1, read on the forward strand.
AATTTTGTTTCAAGTTCACCTCCTCAAGAAGGCTATAAAGGTGAAAGTTCAAGAACTTTTGTTGCAAGTTCAATCCCTCCAGCATGCAAAGTGTGTGTTCAAGATGAATGCAAATGTGTGAAATGAGATAGTTGTGACAGCCATGAGGACAAAAACAGATTTGTTGGTCTTCAAAGGAGAGCTTGTAACTCTTAAAATTCACCTCCTCAAAGAGGCGATAAAGGTGAATGTTCAAGGTATAATTCTGCTTATCATTCAGTTACTTTTGATTATGTTAAGCATGATAAATTTGTATGTAAAAATGGAAGAGAAAATCCATGTACATATTGTGGTTTATATAACCATCATGTTTCAAAATGTTGGAAAAGATTGACCGCTTTCAGGAAACTTTACAAGCAAAGACAACGTGAAAAGAGGATGCAAAAGATTTCCACTCATTTCCAGAAGAGGGGTCATCTCATTGACCAATGTTGGACATTGCATCCAACCACTCATCCACAGCACAAGAAGCAGATGGATAAAGATATTGGCAAGAATGGAAGAGGAGATTCCATCATCGATGTGAGTCAAGATGATTCACAAGAGGATGATTTTCAACAGAAAAAGTCACCGTTGAGTTGGCTTGGTAAGAAATGGTTGTATTTGTTGAGCAAGTAAGGCTTGCATTTTCTGTTGTAAATGCACTTTTCAGCCTTATGTGTGCATTTATGTTGAGAGTATGACAAGTTGCAGTAGTTTATCACAACTTGTATGGTGCAAGTTGCATGTGAATGTAATTAGTGTGAAGGCATTCTTGTTTGTTGCACAACTTCGCCGGGAGGATGTAAAAGTGGGGTATGATGTTCACTTGTTACAGCCATATATCTTTTTCATATTCATCTCTTATGTACCCACATGTTTCGGGTTTATGCACTTATGTTTGTACTGGAAGGAGAGTTGAAAAGTCATGCACATGCATTTGTTTTTATGTATGTATAAGAAATGAACCTGGTGATAGTTCATCATGAATGACTCATGATTGTAACATGATTGTGTATCATGTTTGTCGACTTGTCATTTTGGAAGGTTGATATGTTTCAAATGAGTCTCGACTGGTGTCGATGTTGTCTTGGCAACTATGTTGTGTCAATCATGTTTTTCGACTTGTGTTTAGTCGATGGTGTTTGTTGGGTTGTAAGTTGATTTTGAGTACACCAAGATGCAGGAAAATGCCATGTAATTTGATGAAGTACAATATGTGACCATTTTCTTGAAGAGAAAAAGACTTTGTTGGCATCATTTTTCAGTCTTGTATAATTTGTTTTCAAGATTGATGGTTTTCTTGGCTTGTGACAAGATGTCGCAAAAAGGTTTTTGCAGCCATTGGAGAGTTGATTGTTTTGATGTCAAAGAGTTTGCAAGAGGGACTTGATTTTCAGTGGGAAGGTTGGCAGTCTTCCAAGCACAAAGAGAACAGTGGGTCAGCAGCAGCCAGAGAACAGTGGTTGAAGGACATAGTCAGTTGTAGTGCAAGGCATGTCAAGATATTCAGGTGATTGTCGAAAAGACTTTTCAAGTAGAATCAGTTGATAGAACTTGAAAGTAGAGGAGTATTGAATCTCATATAGATAATCATAATCTTTTGTGGGTCCAAAATCTTTTCAGTGGGAAGGCGTGATCAAAATCTGGACCAGGGGTCAAAATTTAGCTCAAAAATCAATGTTCTCAGAATCACCTCAAAAAAAACAATAACGTAGCCCTCGTCGTCACAAACCCAACGCAACTCATTTGGGTTCAAATGGATGTCGGATGAGAGAGATATCGTGATCTGTTCGAATCGCCAAACAGGGAAAAAAATGAGTGTTGACTGTGCAGTCCGTATGGATGTTGACGTGGTAGAGGCTGTATCCTAACATGGCATGTCCATACATTGAGTTGGAATATGCTGATGTGGCAGTTTCAGATTGGTAGCTGAGAATGAATGACATTGTGACACATGGCATTTATTGAACAAATGGTGTGGTGCCACGTGGCCCAGTCATGGGCTGCCACGTGGCACCGTTGTAATTGGTTGTTAGTTCAAAATTTTATGGAGTCCATGGGAATTGAACCCCGAACCTCCCCCAAGGACCAAGAGCTTTAGCAATGGCCACCCGACCAACATACCACACATCATTTCTTAAGATATATGTGGTTTGGATTTTATTTAAATTTAAGTTATGTTATGGTTGGGCGCAGTTTGGGTTGGGGCTAAGCCCTAGCCGCTTTCACATGTGGACCTCCACATGACCATATGTGTGCATGTTTAAATGGACTAAAAAAAAAAAAAAACCCCGTGCATGTTTTAACACTTGGCGCTAAACCATTGGGTTTAGGAACCTCGCCCTTTTGTGCGGGAAAACAAGGTCACATGGACCCATGTGCCCACGGGTTTGGCAGTTAGGGGATAGGCATGCCCATAACCATCCTACAGTTTGCACATTTATGTGGTTGCATCCAGTTCTAGGTTTAAGCATGTAAAAAAGCACGTGAGCTAGGTTGAGTACACAGAGGTACGTTTTGGCGAACTAGAGACAGCAAGCTTGAAGGAAGAAAATGGAAGGAGGCCTAACTTCTTCATTTTTTGGCCAAATGAGGTGCTGAAAAAGCCTAGCTAGGGGTTTTTGGAAATTCTGAATCCATTGGCACTATTTTCACATCCATTTGAAGACTTCTTTTGTAGTTTTTTAACCATTGAAGTTTCAGGAAGCTCCAGGGAGCTTGAAGCCCTCATTGTTTGAGGTCATGCTCAGATGAGCCTATGTTTGTTTTCTGTGATTGAATAATCATTTTTGGATAATTATTATGATCTAAACACTTTGGGATATGTTTTAGATCCATTTGAGGACTTTTACAGGTGTTTTTTCCACATAGAAGCTCAGGGAAGCTTAAGGCCACATGTAGAAGAGGTCATGCCCGAATGAGCCATGATCCGTTTTCAGAGTTCTATTAGTCATTTTTGGGGTTTTTATGTATTTTGAACCCAATGGTACAGTCAAAATTTCCATTGGAGTTGAGCAGCAGCTTGTAAAAGTATTTTTTGACAAATTAATCCCAGAGAGCCAAGTCCATTGATGGAGGCTCAAGGAGATGTAGCCTAGAGAGGGGTGAACTCCTTTATCATGTTGTTCTTATTGTGAGTGTTTGCTGGTTATTATTTGCTGCAAGTTATTTTTGTTGTTGTATTGATGAAAACAACATATTTAATCTTGCAAAGACCTCACACATAAACATTTAAAAGAAGAAGCATAAACTTGGCACATAATCTATCTTGCATATTTTAACACATGGAGCAAGGTCCTGTAAAGTTTATTTTAATGAAGTAGAGGGTGCTTGCATAGCATAACAGGTCAGCCTTCTATTTTCAGATCAATGAGAACACCAAGTGGTAACATGTTATTTCGTCATGTGATTTGAGTTGAGGTTCTATACGGTAGAAATTATTTTGGGAGTAGAGGTTGGTCGTGGGATGATAGCTTGGGGTAGCTCATAGAGGAGAACCTGACATGATGTATAGGTAATCCTTCTATCCCCTCCATGGTTTTGTTTCGTGGGAATTGTTCCATTCTAATTTTTTCAATCTTAGGAGTTGTTTTGGTTTTAAGTTTTCAAGATTGGTTGGAAGGGCATAGTATTTCTAGTAGAAGTCTCTGGGATCTCTCTAGTTGGTTCACAACTGATAATGTTGTTGGGTATATAAGTATTTTGTTCATGTTTCAACTCCAATATCCATTTTTGTGTGAGCCTCTAAGAACTTAGGATGGAAATAGGTGTTGAAAAAGGGGGGGGGGAGAGGAAAAATAAGGCTAGGGGGAGTGTAATGTCACCTAGCACAATAATTTTTTTTTATATTGATACTTATTATAATTGCTAATATCATTAATCTAATCCTACTTTTGTTCATTGATATATTGATATAAATAATTAATTTTCATAATAATACATTATAAGATAATTCGAAAGAGTTTATCTCCATGAATAAATTTCTTATTTATAATCATTCAATTCTCCAGCGAATTTCCTGGTAAGTACTTCACCCAAATTAAAATATTATTACCAAACTTCTATTCCCATAATAAATTCAATACATATCTCTATTCCTGTAATTGACCTCTTAAATAATATTGCAGAGTCGTGTCATAAGTTAGAAAGTATTTATTATCCCTTCTTTTATACTTGGTATTTACTCTTCCCCCCTTCAACCCAAACTTTTTTTATATTCCAGTTGGTTATATCACGTTTACTTGTAAACAAGTGTTTAAAAAATTGTTGGCCCTTGACCAGGTTTTGTGGAAATGTTGGTCATGTTTCACCAATTTTGGGGACTTCGATGGGCTGGTCGAAGACGAAGCGCCAAGTGAAGCAGAGATCGTGGGATCTCGCCCCCTTTTGTAAGATGTTTTGGTTTAGGGTTTATGTAACGATTATGAGATGTTGGCCCATGGGTTTACCCATGTTTAGGCCCCATTTCTAATGTATAAATAAATATATAGGCGATGTAAGAAAAAATTATTACAAGTGAAGAGACCTAGTAGAATTGGCTTAGTGCAGATCTAAAGGCTTTGTGCATACTATGTGCTAAGACTGGCAGAGCTAAGTGTAAGTGATTGTAAGATCTTGTGTGCAGACTGTGTAAGAAGGCTTTGTTCTGTGACCTAACTCGGGGAAGGAGGATCTAGCGAGGTGCATACAGATCTCATGTCCTATGTGGAGTTGGCTTTGTGGCTCTGTGCATTGAAAGAAGATAATAAAGAAGAAGAAGAGTTGGTGGACATATCCCCACGCTGGGGGTGAACCATGTATATCCTATGTTATGGTTTCTTTGTGTGATTGATGTGATTTATTCTTAATGTTGTCATATTTATGTATGTTAGATGCATCTGATATAGTATCTTAGTGTTTATTAATGTGAATGAATGTTAGATCTACTCTATTTCTATGTGCTAAGTTCTTGGGGTGTGTTAGATCTTGTTGAATATTGCATTGTTCTATAATTAGGGTTTTACCTGTGATGTGAATAAGAGTTAAATGCTAATGAATGTTAACTGCTAAGTGCTTTGTTAAGTATTGTAATCACAGATCTATGTCCCATCTAGGTTGCAGACACTTGAGTCCTGCAAGCCCCCTACCTCTACCTCGGGTGAGACTTCATCTGCTTCGCAGGTGTTGTCGAAATGGTCGGTAGTTAGGGGTTTGTTGTTGCATTGTTGTAGCATTGAACCCTGGGTTTGCCCCTATGCCAACAAATGGTTCCATTTTCAGGACCTAAAACTATGATTGTTGGAAAATGAAGAAAAGAGAAATCTATGTGCGTAAATATGTTGATGTAGTGTGCAGTACTCTACTTGACTTGTGAAGCTCCATGCTAAGAAAAGAAGTCTGATCTGAAGAAAAGAGGTAACATCTTAAATCTTTGTGCTCTGATAAAGGTAATATAAGTGAAAAAAATTTCTTCGAAAGAATGGATCTAGGTATGTTTGATAGATTTGGTCCTAGTCTAAAAACTAGGGCACAAATCGAAGAAAGAACATATGATATGAATAGATCTGATAGAAATAGTGAAAGATATGTTATTCCTATGCATAGAAAGAATTGTTGGACTAACAAGTGGATGTAGGATCCTAGAAAGAATTTTTTGCAAGTCCATCACTATGATCCCAATGTACAGTACAGGAAAGGTTAGGGACCGTTTAAGAGAAAGAGAGGATTGACTCTTTGTCATATTTGTAGAAGACCAAGACATCTTGCTAAGGAATTCCCTAGTAGAAGTCCTATTTTCCTTTGTTGTAAAGTCCTAGGCCATGAAGTTTTGGATTTCCCTAGAATGATTGCTAAAGTTGAAAAGATGAATATGAGACAAGAAAACCCCGAGGAAGGCCAAGAGACTAGGAATATGCTAAAAAACCAAAAACAATCAGAGGCTATATTATTGCAAATGAAAGAAACATTGAATGATCACAGAGATACCAGTTTATTAGAGATCTTAAAAGAGAAAGAGTTCATAGAAGCAAGAATAGGAAACTTTGACATAGACTGTGTATTGGATGCAGAAACATAGGTGAACATTATGACAAAAAGTACTTGGGAAATATTAGAAAATCCTATTATGATTCCTTCATTGGGAAGAATAGGATTGTATAAAGGAAATCTTATAAATCTATGTGGAAGACTTACCCATGTACCTATGATTTCTTATGGAACATCAACAGAAGAAGAATTTGAGGTCATTAAGTTTGTTGAGAATAACGACCCCCTTGCACTTTTGTTAGAAAGGACTTGGATTGAGAAAGATCAAATCCAAAGGAAAGAAGAAGAGGAAGCTATAGAACAGAAAAAGAAAGAATTAAGGGATTTCATGGCTAAGAGAATAGCGCGCTTAATAAAAGAACAAGAGGACAAGTCGAAGCAACTGAGGACCAAAGACTTAGTTATCGAAGTTGAAAGAACACAAGAAGGCTTAAAGAACTTATCCATACATAAGAGTAGAGAATCTACTCCAGAAACAGTAAGAGAAGAAGTATTACCCTCGAACCCTATGAAAGACCCTTAGTTGTGTGAAGTTACTATGCCAAGAGGAGATAAGAACAAGAATGGAAAGAGGAATCCAAAGACACAGATCACAAGAAAGAAAGCTAGAAAACTTAGTAAGAAGAAAGCAAAGCTAGAAAAATTGCAAGAAGTTCCAAAGAGGACTTCGTAAAAGGAAGGCTTGCAGAACTTGAACCTTATCGGAATAGTAGAGTAGTGCAGATTGACACTTTGCCACGGCGGAGTGATATGACCATTGGAGGCATCCCGACACTACAGAATGGATAGAAACGTGGTTATTGCCAGAACAATTGCCATTGGACCATTGGGACCATGCCATAATGGATGGAATTGCATTGATTGAGGAGTTCCTACCCGTTGGAAGAATCTGTTACGATCTTCTCTATTTAACCTGTCGAATGTCCTACCGTGGACACATTTTCCAATTGTGATTATTCTATCCCACAGAGAGCTGACTATTACCGTGTTGTGATTATTGAGACCTCACCATCCATTCTACTACCTTGATTATTTGTTCACCGACTTGAGATATCAGATCTCGAGTGTGTATGTCGGGTGACTTAAGCGCAGTAGTGAAATCCGTTGAAGAGATTCTCATATACCTTATGGTTGAGAAGGTCATGTTCGCAGGAGCACAAGCTTTGTCAACAAGAGGAGTGCAAGCATCCCCATTGACTACACATCGATCTGGGCCCTCTCGAACTGCGACAGAGAAATGAACCAAGCATCATGATGACTTGGAAAATGTGAAGCTCATCCCATCAATCCTACCTGACTACATCCCGCCTCTAGCTGGCGTGGCGAGTCACGATAGCATCCCGAGGGACTTCGACTACACACTGATTACTGTGTACCTCCCAAAGGGGATACACACAGTAGGACCACAATTGGAGAGGATTATGATGCTTAAGATCAGTGACTTCAACTTGGGATATCGCAAAAACTATGGAATGCTCGCACCACACAAGTATTTGACCAAGACAATGGGGAATAATTCCAATATCATCCCCCAGTCATGGACCATCGACATCATAAAATCGACCATCCTCAATGTAATGAAGTTAACACACTTCGGCTGACATAAGGAGGTTAACATGTTTGTTAAACTCTTGTTGTCATGCTTCCATCGTGGTTACCTATGGTTGGACTAGCGCATCACAGTAGATCTGATGTTGATCCACTAGATCATCGAATTGAGCATGCAAGGACCAGACCCACATGACTTTTACCCAGGGAAGGTTGCAGATCGCGCCCTGGCACAGAAAATAAAAGACACCTATGGCGATGTGGAGAAGGGAAAGTGATGCTATAAGGTAGCCTCCATCCATAATGGTGCATTGCACCTATCTTTCTAGTTGATCGTTGGTAAGCTTGTCAGGAAGAATAGGTCAACACAGGTCACGGGGTTTGTCGTCGACCTCACAGGAAAATGAGTTGAAGGGCTGCAAATGAACCGGGTGAGCTACCTCATCAAACAATTAGAGAAAGAATGTCGTGAAGCTCAGAATTAGGGCTATGAGTTTCATTTTAGTTGGCTGCTGATTCTCATTGCCTTCATTGCTTGGGATATGCCAGAACGAGCGACCTTCCCTGAAATTGAGTCATTCGAACCACTAGCTGCGAAGTTCACTACACTATGGCATTTGAGCGACATGGAAAAGCAATGGTAGTCAAACACGGTGTTCCACACCTATTATATGCAACTAAAGAGGGCCAGTGAATCCTTCCCTTGCATGATGACAAACACTCTGCACAAGTTCAGGCCACTTGTGAAGTTCCACGCAGACATGCACTTCATCTATATCACTACACATGGAAACGAACACAAAGAAGAGCTTCAGTCCTATTACAAACTCGCAGAGGAGGACATGGAAGAAATAACCAAGGAATGACATGTCGAGTTTCTTGTACCAGTTGACCAGGAAGAACTCTCAAACCCCAACCTCAATGAAATTCCTATGGTCACTCGTGAAGAATATGATGCACCCAGTAGTAGCAGGAAGAAAAAGAAGGAAGAGGTACAAGAATTGAGCAGTGCATCAAAGGAAACTACACCATATTCACCTGAAAGGGGAGGAGGTGACGAAGTAGACAAAGAAGACAATGAAGGGGAAGAAGACAAGCAAAAGCTAGGTGAAGTAACTCTGCCTAAAGATTCTCTGACAGAGACAGAAACATCCAAGAAAAGAAAGGGTTCCTCGACGAAACCTTCATCGTGGAAGAAGTCAAAATCCAATAAAACTCTATTCCACACTGTTCTCATGATGGATGAAATTGACCTTATCGTTGTCACTGTATCAAATACCTCAGAGGACATATTGCAGCAAAGAGAAGCCACACAGGAAACAATGTTTGAAAGGATTGAGGCATAGCTCAAAGGTGTACAACATGCTCTTTATTCGAGTCCCACAGTGCCTAGTGCACTGTTGTCAGCAGTGGACATAGAAGTAGGAGATGAACCTGCCCAGCTACGCAAACTAATAGACTCGATAGAGGCTCGCCTTCGTCATTTCCAAGAGGAAAAAGAATAGGCCACAGAGGCCCTAAATAAAGAAAAGGAGGAAGCCATAGAGAAACGTCGGGTTGCACAATAAGATAAAGATGACCTCCAGGTGAAGTTTGCAGAGAATAGAGCGCATAACCAAAAGGATAAAGAACAGTTGCTCACATAGCATATGGGAGTCAAGGAGGTAGTCACTAGATCTCTTCACTCTGTATCGGGCCTTGTACAAATAGAATAAGACACAGTGGAGAATCTCGCTGAATCCATTCAGCAGCTACAAGCACAAATAGTAGAACTAGAACTACAAGTCGTGCCAAGCACTCCACAGGAAGTGCAAAATCAGAGAGAGGAAACTACCAGGAGCACAGTTGAAAGAATTAAGGCATTAGCCTTGTAATGCAATCAACTCAGCAGTCGAAGTGCACAGACCTATGAGCACCTTGTAGAGAACCCTGACCTAAGGACATTGGAGTCACAGCTCCAAGAGGCAAAGTAACAAGCAACAACAGTGCAAGCACAGTTGAAGCTACTGTCACTGGTCGAGAGGATGAAAAGGTCACAGAAAAAATGCACAGTTCAGGTCCATGCCATCCAGAGTAAAGTCATGGAAGTGACCCAGATTCTGTAGCCAGTACAAGATGAAGCTTGCACACTTTTTGAGGAGATTGAAGGACAAGGTGCACAAGTAGAACAAGTAGTCACCGTGGTAGAAAAATGCTTGGAAGGACCAGTGAATGAGAAAGTTATTCAAGAGTTCATTGAGCATGAGGCTCTGATAAAGCAGCAGGTCGAAGAATCTTGAGCTAAGATCGATGCCTTCAAGGCAAAGTTACCTAGATTAGAGTGACTCGAGACAAGTCACACGTGAGTGTTGGGGGCCTATTGGCCCTTAACTAGGTTTTGTGGAAACGTTGGTCATGTTTGACCAATTTTGGGGACTTTGACAGACTAGTCGAAGACGAAGTACCACGCGAAGCGATCACGGGATCTCGCCTCCTTTTGTGAGCTTTTTGGGTTTAGGGTTTATGTAACAGGTATGGGATGTCGACCCATGGGTTTAACCATGTTTAGGCCCCATTTATAATGTATAAATAGATATATAGGAGATGTAAGAAAGCATTATTACAAGTGAAGAGACCTAGTAGAATCGGCTTAGTGCAGAGCTAGAGTCTTTGTACATACTATGTGCTAAGACTTGCAGATCTAAGTGCAAGTGATTGTAAAAGCTTGTGTGCAGACTGCGTAAGAAGGCTTTGTGTTGTGACCTAACTTGGGGAAGGAGGATCTGGCGAGGTGTGCGCAGATCTCCTATCCTATGCGGAGTTGGCTTTGTGGCTATGTGCATTGAAAGAAGATAATAAAGAAGAAGAAGAGTTGGTGGACGTAGCCCCACGCTGGGGTGAACCATGTATATCATGTGTTATGGTTGCTTTGTGTGATTGATGTGACTTATGCTTAGTGTTGTCATCTTTATGTATGTTAGATGCATCTGATATAGTAGCTGAGTGTTTAGTAATGTGAATGAATGCTAGATCTACTCTATTTCTATATGCTAAGTGCTTGGGTGTGTTAGATATTGTTGAATACTGCGTTGTTAGGTAATTAGGGTTTTACGTGCTATGTGAATAAGGGTTAAATGCTAATTAATGTTAATTGCTAAGTGCTTTGTTAAGTATTGTAATCACAGATTTGTGTCACAACTAGGTTGCATACACTTGAGTCTCAGGTGAGACTTCATCTGCTTCGCAGGTGTTGCCGAAAGTGCTGGTAGTTAGGTTTTTTTTATGCGTTGTTGTAGCGTAGTTAAGTTTTTTTTGATGTGTTGTTGTAGCATTGAACCCTGGGTCTAGCCCTGTGCCAAAAAAAAAAATGAATCATTATTCTTCCTAAGATAAAAGTGTTTACTCTCATGAATTTTCATTCAGAAATTAAAGATGTACAATTAAAAAGGTTTGTTACAATTATGTGTACATGTATTACATGCCATATATTTGAAATCATTTCTAAGAAAATTGAACTAATACCTATGGCTCGGCCTAGTCCATATCGTAATGACTCTATCTCAATCGAACTAGAGTACACACGATATCGTTTCCATGAATATGTGTATTCCAACTGTTTACACTCTTCCATTAACTCACGTGGTCATCATATCATATCCTTCAAGTTTACACTTCAAGTTTACTTCTCGTCCAACTCTGAGTGAGCCGCATCAACGTTCAGTTTTTTTAACACGTCAAGGTTCTCGTCACTCTTATTGACAGAGTTGTCCTAACTATGTACCCAAACTCTTATGCATTGGCATGCATTACTCCCTTCTCATTATATCATGGTAAAGGAAAACTATGGAGCTATTTCTCCATTAACAGTGATAGGGTTTCGAATCAAGAGCGAAATCTACATATTGACAAGGTACAGAACCAATGTAAAAATTTTAATAATTTTATTTCCAGAGTTATATGTATAAAATTTCAATTATCTTCTTGCTATCTTATGATGGTCTCGTCGTCTACACAAGGTAACAACTTCGTGGGACGTGACAGTTATGGAATGGTAAAGGAAAGTCCCATAGGGATTTGGTACTCACACTGTGTCGAGCTAGCTATGGCACATCTCGAAGTTACATAAGGTTTGAGTTGGACAATCTCACTCGTTACTTAAACTTTGTCGACATCGCCACATGATAATGTATAAGGATCAATAATCTTACTCGTTATGTATTAAGGTATAGGGTTTGATACTCTTACTCCTATATTATTAGTTAGAAACCAAAATGATATTAACCTATAGTCATTTCTATTACAGGGTAGTTGATGCCTTCCTGGCATGCATCCCATTTCTTGTAATCCATCAGAGCATAAGCAGGTAACTTGGTTCAGATTCCTTCTTATAAGAGTGAGGTTAAGACCTAAAACTCTTTACCGGAAATAGAACACTTCTAAGGGTTAGGATTCTCTGTTGGTTACCACGGGCTCATTTAGTTGGTACAAATCATAAATTACTTTCAATTTTGGTTTTTAATATGGCATAAAAACCTGTGACCATAGTGAGCATATGTCACATTGACTTGAGCTCTCAGTTCACTATTGTGGATTAACCACTTGTCCCCTTCTTGGTATAAAAGGGTCGACATCTATGTGCCTTATTTTATGTGAGAACAAACCTATATTATATGGATACAATATCATTGCATGTATTTCATACCAACATGCATGGATACAATATGTATTGCATGTATTGCTATTATTATTATTTTCGATACATCTGAACATGTATTATTTTGGATACATCTGATATTGTATGGATACAATATCATTGCATGTATTTCATATCAATATTTTTCATTTGGTTTCTTTGCTATTATTATTATTTTGAATACATATGAACATGCAAAATAATTATATGTATAAACCCCACAATTCGTTTACTTCACAGTTATGCTATTTATAAACATATGGATAGTGGTTTATTCTTTTTATGGGTTTTGTTTCTCCTGGCAACAATTTCTATACTTTATTTACAGATAGATAGAGAATAACTCTTAGTATTGGAACATTATTCCATGTCAATATTGCAATACGCATCCATGTTTTGTCTTTCAGACACGCTTGTTTCATATTTGGCCACACAATAGTTTCAGATAATATTCCAATAATATGTGTGTATACAAAAATCTATTTTATATATGCAGGAAACTTACTACCTGAATTAAAAGTAGTTTTCATCTGGTATAAGAATACAAAGTCTTTAACAAATTTATTCGTTTTTCCTTGAAATGCATAAACAAAAGTTTTGATAATGATAATAACCTACAGGTTAGTATGTATTTCTCTTTAAAAGATAGGTGTACAATATCTTTTTTTCTTGTATTTCTTGTTGCAAATATGATTTCAATAATCTTTTTAAAAGAGATAACAAGTTGGTATTAAGCTATTATCTAGTATCAAATAATGTATGATGGAATAAATAAATATAAAGAGTGCATAATCYCATAATTACTCTACAATAACATTATTATTCTTTTTCTCCAAGTTAACAAATAATATCTAGAATAATAGAAATATATTAACTAAACAATTAGAAAAAATATATGAGTTTTCTTCAGGGGGACAAACTGAGTAAAGAATTCAATTCCTCCCAAGCCTAGATCAGAACAACCAAGTTACTTTCTCATATCACCCCTAAGATTATTTTATTATTCCACAAGGACTAAAGATGATCTGAATAAGGTTTCTTATGTAGTTCATCTAGAATCAAATTCTTTATAAATTATGTTTTGGTACAACACTAAACCTTCCTGACTACAGCTGAAATTTGATTTTTCTTCAATTGATCTATCTTTCTGACATTTTCATGAATGTTTTGGTAATTTACATCATTTTTTGTTGCAAATATAATTTTTTTGTCTCAAATCAGATTGTATATTACTGATGGAAATTGTATTTATTTTCCTACTAAGTGCATCTTCTATCTTGTTTTATTTTTCTTTAATATGTTCTATTTCAAAATCGTACCCACTTAGGAAAGACAAACATCTATCTTGTCTTGAATTCAAGTTCTTCTGGCTGAAAAAGTGTTTGAGACTAACATTATTTGTTTTCAACAAAAAATTCCTTCCTAATAAGTAGTGTCGCCGCATTTTTAGAGCATCCACAATAGAAGTAAATTATAAATCATGAGGTGTATAATTTTCTTCGTGAGGTTTTAGTTTATGGGAATCGTAGGAAATTACACAATCATCCTGCATTAACACTCTCCTTTGAAGCATCAATACAAACCACAAAGTCCTTATCTGGGTCTTCTATCCTCAAGATAGGTGTTGTTGTTAACAATTGTTTTATATTTTCAAAGCTTTCTTGACATTTTTCATTCCATTTAAATATGATTCCCTTTTTCTGCAAGGAGGTTATTGGATAGGTAAGTTTTAAAAACCCCTCTATGAACCTACGATAATACCTTGTAATTCAAATGAAAGATCAGACATATGAAATATCCTTTGGAACTAACCAATCTGAGATTGCTTTGAACTTTTCTAGGTCAATTGAAATCCCTTATCCTAAAATTACGTGCCCCAAATACTCATAGTTATTGAACTTGGTTTACAGTTGATATTCTCTAAGTGTTTGTAAAACCAGTCTTAAGTGTTCTTCATGTTCTTATTTAGTCTTTGAGTAAATCAATATATCATCGATGAACATTGTTACAAAATTGTACAAATACTTTCTCAATACCTTGTTCATTAGGCACATAAATGTACTGGTACATTTTTTAATCCAAAGGGTACAACTATAAACTCATAATGTCCATATATGGTTTGAAAAGAAGTCTCATGAATATCCTCATCTTTAATCCTAACCTGATGGTATCCTGACCATAAGTCTATTTTTGAAAATATCTTAGATTCTCTTACTTGATCAAACAAGTCATCAATATGGGGTAAAGGATACTTATTCTTAATCGTCATCTTATTAAGTTGTCTGTAATCAATGCACAACCTAAAAGTTCCATCCTTCTTTTTAACAAATAAGACTAGTGCTCCCCATCGAGACACACTAGGTATGATGTAATATTTATCCATCAGCTCCTGAAGCTACATTTTAAGTTCAATCAACTCTGGAGTACTCATCTGGTAAGTGGATTTAGACACTAGTGCAGATATAGGTACTAAATCTATGGTAATTCCTATGTCCCATCTAGGAGGTAATCCTAGAATTTCTTCTCGAAACACATCCTAAAATTTCCTCAGTATAATATCTTTGGTCAACATCTTTTCAAATATTTCATATTTTTTTCAGATATGTGCAAAACATATATCTCACATCCTTTTCTTGCATTCTTTTTCAATTGTAGAGCAGAGATATTTCTTACCAACCCGCCACATAGTATTCCTTTAATTTTTATGCCTTTGCCAAATTCACCGAAATGGTTAAAAGTTTTATCGCGAGAGTTTACAATAGTTGAATGCTTTTCCATCCAATCCATGCCTATTAGTAAATCATAATATCCTAAGGGTAATATTTTTAAATTTACTTTATTCTCCATTTCATCCATAATTATTGTACACACTTTTACCATTTCTACGACCTTTCATTTTGTTCCAGTGGCTAATTGAACTAACCAAGACTTCTTATGTTTGATTTTATATAGTTTACATCCTTCTACCATTGTAGGTGAAAAATAACTTAGACTTGCACGAGGGTCTATTAAAATGGATACAGGTTTCTGATTAATCATAATTTTTACTTCCACCATGGAAGATTGGTGTTTAGCTTGCTGATTTTCCAAGGCTGCATTGATATTGTGAGTACATCTTGCATGTTGTTTACTATTGTTTCTTTGTGGATGCTATGTACTGCCAGGTTTCTACTTGTATTTAGAAGACAATATCAGTACAAGTGAGGTTATTTATAGCCCCAACATTGTAAAGGTGGCCTAATTGTCTTGTTTACCAAATATGTGGTTTTACTATTGTTCTGAATTGATACACTTTTCTTTCCATTGTATCTATTTCTCCTAATTGGAGCTCCATGTGATGTTTGTCATGGATGCTTAAATTTATTCTTCCTAGAATCAAACTTATTCCTTTTCCTATTTTGCCATTTTTTTTTTCTTTCAAACCTCTGCTCAAATTGAGTGAAGCATAACTTGGCACACCTTATTTCCTCATCCATTGTCTTAGGATTAAGAAATGCAATTTTATCTTTGTATACTTGAGGAAGAAAACTCATATAACTATGAACCTTTTCCTTTTCCTCTCTAAGGTAAGGTACATATCTCATCGAATTTACAAACTTAGTAACAAAATCCTCAATAGTCATATGTCCTAGTTTGAGATCATGAAATTCCTTGTTTTTTTTGTCAAAATATCTTCATGTTAAATAATTTTGTTTAAAATATTATTTTGAATTTTTTCCAATTCAGTTCATTGCTCCTAATCCTGTTCATTGTTTTAGTTTCCTACCACCAAATAGAATATTTACCATTCAACTGGTAAAAATCCAACCTAGCCCTCAAATTTCCTAGGTAGTTGTATATTTGAAAATATTTTCCCATATTCAAGAGCCAAGCCTTTGCTCCCTCCTCAAACTCACCATCAAAACTAGGTGGCTGATATTTTTGAAATCATGATACAATTCACTATCATGTTGTTACACATTATTTTCTTCACCCCTATGAACACTGATGATATGTGTATCGCCTATTATAAGAAAGATCATTTTCCTTGTGCTCTGAAGGCTATTGAAGAAATAATACTTTCCCTGATAAATGAAATCTTCTTTTCCTTATTGAAAAACCCTATCAAGAAAGATCGTCACACATTACCAATGTTAAGGGTGCGACGATCCCAAATAGTCACATGTTGCACAATAGTGGCATGTGATGTCATCACGGGTTTCTCATGTTGATACAGGAGCATCTCTTCACATGAGCCATTCAGCCCACGTCAGCGCACGCATTCAATGGGAAGAGGCGCAGCCTCATTTCAAATTTGAAATTGAATGTAATTAATGTTGTAGGTTGTTGAGCCATGGAGCCATGCCTTTGCATAGGCATTAGAGTAGATAGCCTTGAATGTTTGTAACGCTGAGATCTAGATCCGATTTTGGACTAGAAATCCCATTCAATGTAATTGAATAGGGTAGGTAGATTGGAGGGAAGATCTCAAAGAGCCCCCTCATGTAAAAGATAGGGAGATCTTATTTGTATTATCGTAGAGATCACATCATAGAGAGAAAAAGAGAGTGGAAAGGAGCCAAGACTTTGTTACAGTCTACGCTCAAGAACACCTTTGTAAAGAGGCATTTTATTAATACAAACAGAAGCAGTTTTTCCTGCAAGTATTTTTTTGTTGAATGAATGTCTATGTGTGTTCAATGTATGTTGTAGATGTATGTTTATGAATTTGTAGGGGTTGTTTGATTTATGGGTTAGAGGTCTTTGAGGCTTCACACCAGGAGAGTGTGACAGAACGCTGCGGGTTCTGATAGCCATGCATAGAGGGTGCATTTCTGAATTCTGCGGATTCAGACAAAGGCGTGTCAGGAGGGTGCAGTAGCTGAAATCATTGGCTCAGAGGAAGACCCCAAGGTTACTGAACACCTTGGAGGCAATGTTGTTTATGAGAGACACAGTTGCAGACATAAAATCTGTTGTGATTTCTATAGAGCTCTGCCAAGTGGGCATTGAGTGTATGCATAGTGATACAATGAGGAAGAACTCTACTATGAGTTCAAGGAGAACCAGAATCACTAAGGATTCTGAGAGCTCTGCCAAGAGGGCATTGAGCAGGTGCAAGGAGTGCACAGGAAGAGAACTCTTTGAGTTCTGAAATTGAAGAAGAGTCCATAGAGGGATCTTCAAAAGTTTGTTGAACACCCTAAATACTCAGCAATAGGTTGCTTGAGCGAAGAAGTGTCAGGAGGGCATCGAAAATTCTCCATCTAAAGGAGAAGGAAAAAAAATACTGAATTCCTTAGAGGTCGAAGCTATAGGAAATCTCAGAAGAGATATCACCTTTGTGCATGCAAAGACTCTGCAAGGAGTGCAGAAGTCGAAGAATCCTTTGAGGATTCGAAAGGAGAAGCTCAAGAGGGACAGAGTTTTTATACGCGTAGGCGAGAACTCAAAGTCATGGAGCTCGTAGGGAAAAGAATCCGAGGTTGAGGCCTTTGGACATTTGGAATTCTTCCAAGTCTGAGAATAATGCACAAGCTCAGGAGGAGCATATTTTTCGTCGGATCAACCGAAGAGATTTGGATCGTTGGTTTTTCCATGTCCAGGGAGCAGCAGGAGAGTGCATATAGCAGGAGAGATCGTGAGCCGTCAGATCTTGCTCAGGATGGCCAACAACAGTTGGATTAGCAGGAAGTTGCGCATGGGTTAATCCTTAAGTGTAAAGTAGAGGAAAGAAGTCCCAAAATAGTTGGGCTATCGGGATTTCAAACTTTGGGATTTTGGAGGTCTCGATGACGAGAGATCAGGACACTCCATGGTGAAATTCCCAAAATAGATATGAGTGGTCCATCAAGGAGGAGGACACGTGTCGCAAGATCACCCACATCAGGATTTCGAAAATCAGGAATTCGTGAGTCCCGTTGACAAGAAGTCGGGCTCTCGTATTGATAAATTCCAAAAGGATCTAAGTCATTGGATCAAGAGAGGCTTAGAGTCATTGATCTGATCAGAAGAGGGGAACCCAAGATTCGAGATTTCGACATTTCAGAATTCGGGAATTTGGGAGTCTCGTTGACAAGAGGTAGGGCTCTCATATTTATAAATCCTTAAAGAAATAGGATGGAGGTCTTATGAGGAGTGGTCACCTAGATCATGGCATAGCCAGGAGGGGCTAATGTGATAAAGGCCATCTCAGGATTTCATAAATCGAGAATTCGTGAGTCCCGTTGACAAGAGGTTGGCCTCTCGTATTGGTAAGTCCCAAAGGACATATGACTATGGTCGTATGGGAAATGGTCACATGGACCAAGGCATAGCCCAGGGGGATAATTGATGATAAATTCGTTTCGGCATTTCGGAGGTCAGGAGGTCGAAGAGTCAAGGACTCTTGACGTCGGGACAGAGTTAGTTCTGAAACCCAAAATTTCCTGTCGGGGAAAAATTCATAAACGTGTACAAAGGTCATGGTCGAGAACAGACGGAACTATGGATCGAAATTCTAAGATTCCAACAGGGAATCAAAAGAGTCACTTGGGCTCGAGGAAGTGAGTGAATGATCCTGAGAGCGGACTTTGTCCTGAGGGGTAGAAGGGGTCTGCCTCGACAGGTCCTGCGCCTGACCTCCCGATCTAAGGAGCGTTCAATCACTTCCTCGAGATGAATTAGCTCTTTTGATTCCCTATTGGAATCTCAATTTCCGATCCATAGGTCCTTCTCTTTTTATCATGGTCTTCTGCACATGACCATGAATTTCGGGTTTCGGAACTAACTTTGTCCCGACATCAAGAGGCCTTGACTCTTTGACCTACCAACCTCCGAAATGTCGAAATGTCGAAATGGATTTTTCAGCAATTATTCCCCTGGGCTATTCCTTGTTCCATATGACCATTTCCCATATGACCACAGTCCTATGTCCTTCAGGACCTACCAATACGAGAGCCCAACCTCTTGTCAATGGGACTCCCAAATTCTCAATTTCTGAAATCCCAAGATGGCCTTTGTCACATTAGCCCCTCCTCGCTATGCCCTAATCCAGGTGACCACTCCTCATAAGACCTCCATCCTATTTATTTTAGGATTTATCCATACGAGATCCCGACCTCTTGTCAATGGGACTCCCGAATTCCCGAATTCTGAAATGCCAAAATCCTGAATCCTGGGTTCCCCTCTTCTGAGTAGATCAATGGCTCTAAGCCCCTCTTGATCCAATGACTCAGATCCTTTCGATATTTATCAATACGAGAGCCCGACCTCTGGTCAATGAGACTCCCAAATTCTCAATGCCCGAAACCCCAAAATGGGTGATTTCACGACACGTGTACTCCATCCAACAGATGATTGCGATCCTTTCGCTATTTTGGGACTTTCGTCGTGGAGTGTCCTGACTTCTTGTCCTAGAGACCTCTAAAATCCTGAAGTCTGAAATCCCGATGTCTGAAATCCTGATGTGGGCGATCTCACGACACGTGTCCTCCTCCCAGATGGACGACTCAGATCTATTTTGGGAATTTCACCATGGAGTGTCCCGATCTCTCGTCATCGAGACCACCGAAATCCCAAAGTATGAGATCCAGATAGCCCAACTATTTTGGGACTTCTCTCCTCTACTCTACGCTTAAGGATTAACCCATGTGCAACTTCATGCTGATCCAACAACTGTCAGCGATCTTGAGCAAGATCCGACGGCTCACGATCTCTCCCACTCTATGCACTCTCCTGCTGCTCCCTAGACATGGAAAAATCAATGGTCCATATCTCTTCGGTTGATCCGACGACATTTGTGATCCTCCTGAGCTTGCGCGTTCTTCCCAGACTTGGAAGAATTCCAAACATCCAAAAGCCTCAACCTCGGATTGTTTTCCCTGCGAGCTCCACGACTTTGAGTTCTCGCATGCGCGTATAAAAACGTTGTCCCTTCTGAGCTTCTCCTTTTGAATCCTCAAAGGATTCTTCGACTTCTACACTCCTTATAGAGTCTTTGCACGCACGAAGGTTCTATCTCTTCTGAGCTTTCCTATAGCTTCGACCTCTAAGGAATTCAGTCTTTTTTTTCCTTCTCCTTGAGATGGAGAATTTCTGATGCCCTCTTGGCACTTCTCCACTCAAGCAACCTATTGTTGAGTATTCAGGGTGTTCAGCAACCCTGCGAAGATCCCTCTATGGACTCTTCTTCAATTTCAGAACTCAAAAATTTCTCTTCCTGTGCACTCCTTGCACCTTCTCAATGCCCTCTTGGTAGAGCTCTCAGAATCCTTAGTGATTCTGGTTCTCCTTGAACTCACAATAGAGTTCTTCCTCAATGCATCACTATGCATATGCTCAATGCCCACTTGGCAGAGCTCTACAGAACTCACAGCAGAGTTTATGTTTGCAACTGTGTCTCTCATACACAGCCCTGCCTCCAAGGTGTTCAGTAACCTTGAGGTCTTCCTTTGAGCCAATGATTTCAGCTATTGTGCCCTCCTGGCATGCCTTTGTCTGAATCCACAGAATTCAGAAGTGCACCCTCTCTGCACGGCTATCGGAACCCGCAGCATTCTGTCACACCCTCATGGTGTGAAGCCTCAAAGATATCTAACCCATAAATCAAACAACCCCTGCAAATGCATACCTAACATACATCTATAGCATACATTGAACACACATAGACATTCATTCAACACAGAAATACTTGCAGGAAAAACTGCTTTTGTTTGTATTAATAAAATACCTCTTTACAAAGGTGTTCTTGAGCATGAACTGTAACAAAGTCTCAACTCCTTTCCACTCTCTTTTTCTCTCTGTGATGTGATCTCTCCGATAATACAAAGAATGTCTCCCTATTTTTTACATGAGGGGGATCTTTGAGCTCTTCCCTCCAATCTACCTAGCCTATTCAATTATATTGAATGGGCTATCTAGTCTAGAATCAGATCTAGATCTCAGCCTTACAAACATTCAAGGCTATCTACTCTAATGCCCGTGAAAAGGCACGACTCCATGGCTGAATATCCTACAACATTAATTACATTCAATTTCAAATTTGAAATGAGGCTATGCCTCTTCCCATTGAATATGTGCACTGATGTGGGTTGGATGGCTGACGTGGAGAGATGCTCCTGCATCACATGTTGAGGGTGGGACGATGCTCAAACAAAGGAAGAAGAAGAATTTCTCGAAGGTTCTAGAATGGAATATTCAAAAGGATACGATGGACTCCAATCAGTTTGGATCTCACTCGATTCTCTTATTTAGTGGGATCATCCTAATGCCTTCATCCATCCCTCTTCACTCTATATAAGGAGGGATCTCTCATGGGAAAAATTAGGTTGGCTTATGTATGAAGAATTATGCTGAAGATTGTTCTTGTGATAGCTTTGTTTTACCTTTCCAAGTCAGGCTATGTATACTCTTCATCAAAATCATTGGAGAAAAGGTGTGTGTGTTGAGTAAAAGAGCCATTGGAAGGGACATTGCAAAATTGAGCCATAGGTTGTATTCTCCACTTTCATCAATATAATACAGTAATACATTTCTTTCCTATTAAAGTGTCTCCATTTGTATTGCATAACTCCTTGATCTTATGCATAGGTTTCATTGGAATATATATATCGTTGCTCTCTCTTTTTTGGTTTGTGTTTCTCAACAGGTTCAACATCCCGTAAACCTTGATATGAAGCCAGGAAAACACGAGAAATGATCAAAAAACGTTTAAACGGTATGTTGTTTATCCCTCATTGAACTAGTATACATTACAATGGAAATATAAGGAGAAGTTTGTATTTTGTCATGTTTTTTTCTAATTTATTTTCAAAATTAAGGAGATTAGTTCGTGTCAACACTTACCCATTTGTCCAGTAACAAAATTGGTGGCCATACTAGGGAACATCATCTTTTGGAATTTTCTTCATTTTTCTTTTGGCTTGCCTACTTTTGTTGATTTTTCATTCTCTGAGTCACTGGGTGATCCAAGTTGACTCTTGGATCTTGAAAGTTCATTGAAAATCCCTATCATCTTTTTATTTTTTCTCAAGTTTTAGTCTTTGTTGCACCCTATTGTGAGGAACAGTGTGGTGTCGTCCCATTATGTCCTTCTTCTTCCCACGATCATACCTAAACATCACATTGTGCCACACTGTGACCTGCGACGATTTTGGAAGAAATTTTTTAGTGGTAGTCTTTCTCTTTACCCAGATTTTTTATCATTTCTTGGGGTGAATGTTTCGCTCTGTTGAATGATTGTTCATAGTTTGGTTTTCAATTTTTAGTTGATATTGATCATTTTTTAAGTTCTGGAAGTCTTTTCTCATAGGCTTCAAAGTTCTATATTTTATTGTTTGTTGCAAGGGTATAATATCTGGGTTTCATCCTTGATTTCTTGTCAGTCAAGTTATTAATGATCTTTTTTGAGTTTTTTATTGTTGTGGATTTGAAAATGAATTTTGATTTCATTAATTAAACAAATATTTTTTCTTGATTTTTCACTTTTGGTTGTATTGTGAATCAAGTTTGGGGAATTGCGTTGTGAGCACATTCATTTTCTTGAAAAATCTTTTTCTTTTTCCTTGATTCAGATCTTTGTTTTTATTGAAAAGAAAAAGAATTGAAAATTATCTTTCTATTTGTAGTGTTTAC
Source organism: Picea mariana (assembly GCA_032191745.1). NCBI lineage: Eukaryota > Viridiplantae > Streptophyta > Pinopsida > Pinales > Pinaceae > Picea > Picea mariana. Next base: position 64,542 of record JASDQU010435390.1, read on the forward strand.
AAGAAAAAAAATTCATTCTAGCTTTTGTTTAAACGAGAAAATTGGAAAATTTTATTGCTTTGATTGTTTGCTATCAAGATTGTTCAAATTTTAAAGGAATTGTTATCTTGCAACTTGTTGTATTTTGGAAAAAAAAAACCTTCTCTCTTATGTAATTAGAGTTCATCAAACAAAAATATTTGCATCTCATCTCTCTTTGCATATTTTTGAGTCAAGTTCAAGCACTTCATTAGTTTCATCTCCGCTTCCCTTTTGAGTAAAACAACAACCAATAAAATTAAGTGTATTTTTAAAATTTATCTAGTAACTTTTATTTTCTAGAACTATTGTACACCAACATTAGCTAGAGCGTAGAGCTTTGGAATAGGTTGTGAGGAATACTCTCCAAAGCATCAAAACAAGCAATAGCATCTTGTGAATAGGGAGAGTTAAATCCACTTGCTACATTTTTTACTCGGAATCCCTTCTAACACAAGGTTAAATCATGAGGTCGCATTAAGGCTAGAAGATTTACTAACCCTTCTTTATTGGTCCTAGTGTAGTGAATGCATGTATTATTAGGGGTCACTTGAGAATAAAACCTTGTGTGGGCCTTCTCGAGGAGATATTAGGCTTAGATACCCTTCCCTTCCGTGTATATAAGACTTTCGACTACTTCCCCAGGCATCGTTGTCATAATTGGTAACCTTAGTAGCCTACATATTTTGGGTCTTTACACGAGGTGATTTTGGAGGGGAAAGTCTTTACGATACCTGGAATCAATGTTGGCTAAAATCACTTGGGATCCTTGGAGAGTATACCCACAATTATGTGTGGGATCTTTCACCAGGGTGTAAGTCCGTTAAGCAGGCCATCAACGTAAATTTTCCACCCACTTTATCCCAGACACCTCTTTTCTTGATCTCACGACGTTGGATTTCATCACCAACTAGTGATTTCAAAATAAGAAGGTTTTTTTTTATGCTTTGTATCTAGATTTTATTAGTGAGTGTTGTTTTTCTTCTGTAGTTTGTCATAGATATTTTTTATTGTTTATTGGGTGTGGCCAACATTGGCCCTCGACGTTCATGTAGGATGCAAGGATTGCCTCTAGAAGAAATGGAAGAACATGCCCCTTGCTTCCTAACTCACCAGAGCCTCCTTCTCTTGAAGGAGCAGTCAATAACAATTCATCCTCTGAGATCAGGAGTTCTAATCCATTGATTGAACCATCACTTGTTGTGAATCCACTATTGATTGTTTCCCAAGACTCTGTTTTGCTTAGAATAAATTCTTCCGGAGACATTGTTGTTGAAGACTATCCTAGAATACATTTGGGACGTTTCATAGATTCCAACGTTGATGAACCACCATTTCCTACTGAACCATTTAAAACTCATGTTCAAACTTCTTGAATTTTTAATCCTAGTTCTATCCTAGACCATTCTTTGTGGAGAACTCCCTTGGGACGTGACATTTTTGATAAACTAGGTATGAGTCCAAACAAGCCTACATCACCACACGCTACTGCTTATACAGTACATCCAAATCATTCTACTAGCACGACACGTAATATTGTTACAGTTTCGGACCCACTATTGGTTGGTACAAATATAATTCTTCCTAGCCAGTTCATTATCTCTACCATATTCCCACAAGTTGCACCTTTTTCTATCAAAAATTTGGTAACAATCCAAGCTCCTATTGGAACACCACTTTCGTGTACATCAAATCCATCACTTCCACCTGGGTATAATGCTCTTAGTAGTTCTATTACTAACCCTACCAAAGGTCCACTTGGAGGACCTAGTATTTTTGTTCCACCTAGGTATAATGGTCTCAGTGGTTTTATTCCTAATCGTACCCAGGGTTTATTAGTAGGGCCTAGTCTTCCTCCACCACTGGGAGGACATAATCTTCTTGGACCAAGAAGCTCCAATTTGATTGGAAGCACAAGTCATTCTGTTACTTCTGGTTTTAAATTTCCTGTTGGAGGATACTCACATGGGGGTCAACCCCAAGTTGGGGGTCAACCTCAAGTTGGGGGACAACCCCAATTTGGGGGACACAATCTAGTTTATAGGCAATCTATGCCTGGATTACAAACCCAACCTTGGAATTTTCCTTTTCAGGGAAATCAACAACTGTCTGTGGGGAAAACTAATCAAAAAAAATATTTTGTACCCTCTTATCCCAAGCAGCCTTTCCTAGGCACTGTCAATCCTACTTGGGATCAAGATTTCCAATCTAATGCTCCTTTTCAAGGAGGCATGCCAAATCAACATACTAATGTTGGCTACTTGACTCAAAATCCTCCTCAACTGAATTTTATTGGACCCTCTAACTATTTTCAAATGGATTATGGTCCTATGAGTATACCTATGGGATTACCTCCCCAAAGTTATAAGTTTCCTCAAGTTCACAAACAATTTCCATTTCTAGCTACTTTGGATTTACCAGATTTTCCTAGAATTTTGAATGATATTATCTTACATTCTCCTTTTTGGTCAGTTATAACTGCTAAATTGTCGTCAGACATTCCAAAATTTGGTGGTTGGTTAGGAGAATATCCAAACAATAATGTCATGAATTTTCATATTTGGTGTTCATCCAACTCCTTGATGGATGACTCCATACGACTACGTCTTTTCCAATGCACTCTTACGGTTTTAGCTGCCAAATGGTACATCAAATTTCCGAGAGGTTTCTTCAATGATTTCAACATGTTATCCATGGATTTCTTGACACATTACCAACTATTTATATGGTATGAGATAGGGACAAAAATTTTAAGTTCATTTAAACAATCCTCTTCTACCCACATCTCAGATCATATTCATGAGTGGAGGAGGAGATGAAGATTAATAAAAGTTCCTCTTCTTGATCAATTATTAGTTGAGTGGTTCACAAAGTCACTCATCAGTCCTATAGTTCATGATATTTCCATGGGAGGTTTCATCACTGAAGAACATGCGATCAATCATGCCCAATACTTGCATCTCGTGTATTCTCAAATGGGAACATTGTATGACTTGATCCCTGACGCTCCTTGCCCATCTACAAATCCAACCCCAACACTTTAGGTAGAATCTCATGTTGTTGATGGTGTGATTGGAACTTTTCATACAAAGACTCAGACAAAACAAGTCAATCATTCCAATCCCAAACCTACTACTACCAGTGTACACAATTCTACTCCTCTTGTTGCTTCTCCCGGTAAAACCTCTGAGGTGAATACGATTCAGTATACGACTACCGGTAAATATAAAAATAATAAGAAAGGGAAGGGCAGGAATAAACAAGATAAAACTAATAATCAACAACCAGATAAACCAAAAACTAAACCTAATGATGATAAAGAAAAGACAAAACCTCATTATCCTTTCCTTATTTGTGGTGAGTACCATTACACGAAAGATTGTCTGAGATGTGAAAAAGTTACTCAATTCCTCCCAGGAACTGGGACTCCCCCTATGCATGTTGTTTTGTCACAAAATTTTCCTTCTCAAAAGAAGGCCCAATTGGTTATTCATGACCAACCTTCTCCCTCTACCAGTTCTTATGTGCTTATGTGTACTACTTCCAAGAAAGACGACGTTGCAGCCACTACCCAAACCAAAGGTTATTCTCCTTCTAAAGAGAAGGTTGACAATCAACCTCCTCCATTGGCTCCACCTCCCAATGGTCCTATTCATCTTGAACAACCTAATATTGATACAATCCCCCATCCTCCTCCTAAATGAGTCATTAGTAAGTCATCATTTAACCCACTTGCTCATGAAGCTCAAAACTATAGTATTGTAGAAGATCTTGCACATGTACCATCTGTGATGTCGACTCTCGAAGTCCTTCAAAGTTTTCCTACTCAATAGAAGGAAATGTTAAAGGATATTGGTGGAATCGATCCTATTAATACCAATTTAATAATCTTTGACTTGGAGGATAAAATCACAAGACTCCCTCATCAATTAGCTTTTCAAATAAAAGTAATTGTGGAAACAAAGAATATTTTTCAAACAGTTGCTAATGAAGGAGATTCAACTTGCATAATGTTCATCACATATTGGAAATACATTGGATCTCCTTCCCTCACTGAGTCACATAACACGTTAAAATATTTTAATGGTACAGGGTATAAACCTTATGGTGTTCTTCCTGCATTATCTATTGTGTTAGAAGGAAAATCAGTTACTGTTAAGGTTGAAGTGTTTGATGCACCTCTCGATTACAACCTTTTACTTAGTCATAGCTGGATTGATTCTATGTGAGAAGTTGTTTCTACTCTTTTCCATGTGATATGTTTCCCTCACCAAGGTAAAGTTGTTACAGTAGATCAACTCACCTTTTTTATTTATGATTCGCACACTAGTAATGTTCCCTTCATAGAAAAAAACACCTCCTAGTTACAAGAATGTTGGTGTGGGTATTTTGAAAGATTTGTGGTTAATGGGAACTTTCCCCATTCCACCACCCGAAGTTCCTCCTCCTCTTGTCACTTATATTAACATGATTTCGACTAGTAATGGTGAAATCCCTGAGTCCTATGACCCTTGGATAGTACCTAGATTGGAAGAATGTCATCGTTATGGTGACCAAATGCCACTAAGTCCAATTGAATTGGATTATCATGCTATTCAATCAGAATCTCCTTCTCAATATCCCTTTGATACGTCTCCTGATCCATTTCACATGATATTTCACATTGATGAAACAATCATGGTAGTTAGGTTTGTGGAAAACACACCATGGGATGATGGACATCATCGTTCTATCCTCTTCCTTGAATTTGAGACTATCAAGAGTTATCGAAAGATTTTGAATTTGTCTGCAGTTATTAATCTCCCTAAAGTTTCTGAACCAACAAGTGATGTTTTGTATGAAGGAAACTTGGGAAATATTTCACTCACTATCCCTCTAGATATTTCGATTAAGCCTGGAATTGTGGAAAACGTTCACATAGGTTCCTCATGTTCTCCCGATGAGATTCAAACTTATAAGGCCCTTTTCCAATAATTTTGTGATGTATTTGCTTGGATTTACAAAGAAATGTCTAGAATTGACCCAGATAATGTTGTACATGAAATTAATACATACCCTGACACTAAGCCTGTTCGACAACGACTTCATCCAGTTCATCCACGAAAAGTCGTTGCAATCAAGCTTGAAGTTGAGAAACTTATTAAAGATTGTTTTGTGTACCGTGTAACATTGCTTGATTGGGTGTCCAATCTTGTTTTAGTCATGAAGAAACAAGGAATGATCCATGTGTTTGTTGATTACAGGGATATTAATAAGGTTTTCTCTAAAGAAAATTATCCAACCCCTTTCGTCGACCAGATTGTTGATGACTGTGCTAGAAGAGAAATCTTCTCTCTGATGGACGTATTTTCTAGCTATAATCAGATAAATATTTTACCCATGGATCAAAAAAAAAATGACTTTATTTTTCCTTGGGGTGCCTTAGCATACCGTAAACTCCCTTTCAGTCTCAATAATGTTGGTTCAACATTTCAAAAATTTATGTATTATTCCTTTCAAGATATCAATAATATTGTAAAACCATATCTTGATGACTTACCAACGCATCCCATGCGTCGTCAAGATCACCCGCCACACTTAAGAGTTATTTTCCTCCAATGTTGGTATTACCGTATACGATTGAATTCGCATAAATGAGTTTTTTTTGTGGAGTCTGGATGACTTATAGGTTTTTTTATCTCCACACATGGGATCAGAGTGGATCCATTGAAGGTTGAATCCATCATCAATTTTCTTCCTCATTCTACCTTATGCCAACTCTAAATTTTGCAAGGGAAGGGAAAATTTCTACGACGATTCATTCCTAACTATGTTGAACTGACAAAAGGTTTCAATCGAATTCTTAAGAAGGGTCATGATTTTGTGTGGGACGATATTGCTAACAAATAATTTGACGCTTTGAAACTCACACACCATTATTATATCCCCCGGATTATAGTCGAGATTACTTCCTATATTCGGCTACTTTGGATCACACCATTGCCATGGTTCTGGTCCAAGAGGATGATTCGCAAGATGAACATGTCATTTACTATTTAATTTGGAGTCTTATGACCACTGAAATCAAATACATGCATGTAGAGAAATTTGCCTTGGCATCTTTTCAAGTTGTCCAACTTTTTCGTCACTATATTTTACTACGCCAGACCACAATTATTTTTTATTGCAACCCTATGCAACATATACTTACATGACAATTGCTAGGGGGAAAATACTCCAAATGGATTTTGATTCTCCAAGAGTTTGATTTGGAATTTTAGAAAGCCAAGTCAAAGAAATATTTGGTCTTTTTTGAGTTGATATGTGACCTTCCCTCCGCTGATACAGAAAATGTGGCAGAAGATTCTTTTCCTGATGAATCAATCTTTCTGATAATTTCAGACAATATCTGATATGGAGACATCATAATTTATCTCAAAACACAAACTTTATGGCCTGATGTATCTCATGTATATTGTCGTCGTATTAGGCATCAAGCCCATGAATATATTATTCTTGGTGATAAACTTTACCATCGTGGTATTGACTCCATGTTTCGGCGATGTTTGAAATATGATGAAGTTGAGAAAGCACTAAATGACTGACATTCTAGAGCATGTGGTGGTAATATTTCTAGGTATGCCACTACCCAAAATATTCTACAATCTAGTTACTTCTGGTCTTCACTTTTCAAGGATTTCATTCTCGTAGTTTAGAAATTCCACGCTTGTAAAACCTATAATAATAAGATTTGATCTCATCCTGCTCCTCTCTATTTTGTAGTTTTCGTTGTTCCATTTGCTAAATTGGGAATTAAATTCATGACATGTAACCATCACTCAGTTGGTGGGCATGGATACATCATTGTAGATCTGGATTATTTCACTAAGTGGGTTGAGGCGATTCCTTCATTTGATAACATCAAGAAAACTGCAACACTTTTCATATTCAATCATATAATCACTATGTTTTGTTTCCCTCAATCCATCGTCATCGACCATGGCAGCCATTTTCACAATTTTATGATGTTTCATCTTACCAATAATTTGGGTTTACAGCATGAAAACTCAACCCCTTATTATCCACAGGCCATTGGCCAAGTTGAAGCAATCAACAAATGTTTCACCATTATGCTTCGATGGATGGTAGGGATTCATAAGTCAAGTTGGAATACAATGTTTTTTTCGGAAATATGGGCCTATCAAACATCAGTTAAATATTCTATGTGTTTCACTCCTTTGCAATTAGTATATGATATTGATTCCATCTTGTCGATTGAATGTGAAATTCCATCTTTGAATCCAGTCATCGAAATTCTCCCCAACACCACAAGTGAAGAAGAATGTCTCTTGTATTTAATGCAATTATATGAGACTCATTGTGATGTTGCGTTAGTAATAGAAACCCATAATAAACAGGTTAAGGCTCAAAATGAAAAAAATGTTAAACCTCGTGTTTTTTCTTAAGGCGATTTGGTCCTCCTTTATGACCAAAATCGTGACTTGTTTGGAGCAGGTAAATTCGAGCCCACGTGGTATGGTCCTTATATAGTTAAACGAGTATTAGAGAAAGGGGATTATGAGATGGTTGATTATGATGGAATTCCATTGGGTGAACCCAAAAATCAGATTTACCTAAATAAGTTCTCTGCTTAAAATGTTTTGCATGAGTGTTTTGTACTTTAATGTATCATACTCTAGTGTGATTTTTTTTGTTTCGTTTTCAACCCTCAAATTTCTTATGTTTCCTTATGCCTGGTTTCTAGACGTTGACATTCTCACTACCTTATATTTTCTTTGCTAATGGTGTTAGCCATAGTACACAAAATATTGTGTCTTTTGCAAGGGAAATCTATGCACCTACGAACGAGTTGATTAGTCTACGTGGTATTTTCTTGGTTCATGCAACTAATAACATTGTGGATTATAGTGTGGTATTTGAGTTATTGGCTGATGCCATTTCACTTGGCATCTGTCATCTAATTGTATGACTCGATTATCAACTTGTAGTGCTGCAATTAAGCAACATATATTCCATGAGAAGTCCTACACTATTACGGGTATACTAGATATCTAAATACATTAATGGATTCTTTATCCAATTAAATTTTAGATAGACATTTGTGCAATTTATAAATCCAAACACAAATAAATAAAGACAAGTAAATTGGTAGAATTTTTTGTATTATAACGCAAAAAGTTACAAAAAAGTGTGTCCTGAGACCAAAATATTGAAGCACATGGCTTCATATACATATATATCATCGATGTTTCTCATGATAACAAACAACTATCTGTGCTACACAACGAAGAATTCATCCAATAGATGTTGAAACACCAACAGTATGGCGTTGGTAACATCAAGGTAACTCATCCATGGTAATAATAGGGATGTCCATAGTCAATCCCTAGAGGTTGTGTTTGATCTCCTCAAGATCCTCAATCGCTACTTCTCGACCTATTACTACACTTGAATCTCCACGTATTTGGATTGGAGATGAACTTGGAGGTACGAAAGGTGCCACATCTGAATTTTGAGAGATTTTGATTAGTATTGGATACATAATATAAACATTTCATCATAAAAAATTCCAAAAACAACATATAATGAAAAAGTCTTTTTTATTTATGTCTCCCCAATGTGCACCCTCAGGTAGTGCCAAGTCTGGATCACCAAGGAAATCAACCCCAAAATAAGTGTAATCCCTTATCATGATAAGTTGATCTCTTAGCCACTGGAAAAAGGTAGGCCCATATGTAATAGTTGGGATGCCACCATGGCATACCATCAAGTTGAACCACCTCCTCATGCGAGGATCCCATGGAGTAGGCACACCCAATACACATTTTGAATATGTATAAGTGGGACCATTTCTAGGAACAAGGACACCAAAATTGATCCGTACCCAAATTGTTTTAGCCAGCCATTCCTGCACTTTGTTAATTGTTTTTTCATATTCTTGAGGAGGCCCTCACACCAATTGAATACTCAAGGTTCCATGCACTCAATGCCATACTAAAACTGACTCTGCAAGGCCATGTGTGGATTTTCACTCCCTACCACACAGGTGATGGTGAAGAGTATATGGGAACCTTCCCACTATGTTTCTCTGTACCAGTCAAGAAGTGTTGCGTGACATAACAATCCATTGGTTAACCTCCTCCCCTTCCTCATGACAATGAAACTCGAGACCCACGATGAGATAAACTAGTCAAGAAATAGATATCGTCAATCTCCAAAGTGAGTGTATGTACCCCGACATGGAAAACTTGTGCATTCACGTCCCACATTTAGCCTAAGTTCTCTAATAGTGTAACACCCCTCCAGGTTAAGACAACACTCCGAAAAACAGGTGCAATTTTTTTTTTTTTTTTTTGTTTAAAGTGTGTGCGCGCGTGTAGAAGAAACAACCCCCTCGACTCTACGTCACCTCTTGAATCAACAAGATAGAAGTAAGACGAACACAATCAAGACGACCCAACATATCACAATGAAAACAAGAAATAAACGCCCCTGGACATAAGGCGTGCAACTAGCAGCTGTAAGCAG
>JASDQU010435391.1:90535-101302 GCA_032191745.1 Picea mariana
AAATGAAAATGAATAATATGAGGAGTCATCTTTCTTGATCATGCCTTTTGAAAGAGCTAGTCCTTTTTGCATAAGGCACTTTGCATTATTAACTCTCCAATGTCCATGGATTGATGTTGATGGTGCCAATACTTGATTTATGATCTGCAAGTTTCTTTCTAATTCATGAAAAATATCCTTATGGAATTCCTCATGACATATTAGTCAATCTTGTAGCCTTTGCTTCTCTTCCTCAAGAGCTTGCAATTGCATCCTTAACTTATAATTTTCCTTCTGGATTTGTCGATTAATACTCTTTTGTAGCCTCAAATTCATGGGAGCTTTACTCATCTTGTCCTCTTGATAAGATCCTTCAAAATCTTCACCAATTGAACTCCTGGATCTCACCACATCAAAAACTTGTAAAATCATGTCAAAACTCACTTTGATACCACTTGGTCCAAAAATTATTAGATACCACTTGATCCTAAAATACTTAGATACCTTTTATTTATTTAAAATATACATATTAGCATCTAACCTGATTCGGAATTAATTCCTGATCGTATTGAGGTGATTTGCAAAAAAATGATGATGCTCTTCTTATCCAAACACTCATAAACTGATGATTAATTTGAAGATTATTGAGATGAAACAACAAAAAATAAAATAACTCAAATCACATATATTGATGACATATATTGCTTCATCTTCAATTCTCTTTAGATAACATGATTGTTCTCCATCTTCTCAAAATACCAAATTACATTACAACATGGGATTACAAAAATCAAATTTAATAGACTATCTTACATTCAACTAATCAAAACAAGAAAACGAGTTCACCATTATAATCCTTACAAAATTTTGAGAAATTCAAGTATAAATTTGACCAAATTTTGAACTGGCTCAACCACACCCTCTTTATAAGACAAATGATGCACCATGACATTCATTAATGGAAATATGGAATAATACTTTTACAAATGACTTCTGATCTTTAAATATACCTAAAATTCATACTTCTTGCAAAAAATCATGAAAAATGAGTATAAAGTTGCCTAGTTACAATCATTATACCTCATGGAACGCATATCGAGACACACCATACTTGGCCTTTTCTATTGTACACAAATCTGTGTATTTGTAAAGTAACTCCTCCTTCAGATCTGTTCCATATTGGGATCTATTCCTCGATCTATGTGCACATCAGAGTGTGTGTCAAAACATTAAAAATCATGACCAATATATAGGTCGCGGGCTTAAACTTCCCATCTGAATTCATAGGCAAACATTTTAGTGATTAGTTGGGGAATCCTGTAATAACGGATTTTGTTGGAATATTTGTTAGGCTTCTGGAATATAACTCAGAGGTTTCGTGTTCAATCCTCCACAATGTGCATTTGTTTGTTTTTTGTTGTTATATGGTTATATAACCATATACTATATATGGCATACATATGATTTAAAATCTCGTGAGTTATGACCTACGATTATATTACATTGCATGTGAACATATGATAAGATATGGGTCGAGGGCTTAGTCCCTCAACTAGTTTTAGTCGTCGGATAAACCATTTTACAAGGTTAAACATAATTTTCAACATAAATGGGTAAGCACTTAAGTGGTGGCACAATGGTAACAAAGGCCTTCGTAAGGATTTGGGAGGTTGTGGGTTCGATCCTCCAGACTCCGAATATAATTTTAAATAACCTTAACCATAATTTTCAATGGAAGGTTTCCACGTAGTAGCCTCTCATTGGTATATCCTTGTCATGTGTTGACTAATAATTAGTCCATGTAACTTGTATGATTGCCACATCACTTACCCAGTCAGCATACAGTCATGCCACATGGCCCCTTGGGGTGTGGCCATGTCATCGCCATACAGTTGTGTAGTCATTCCATGTGTCAACCTTGTAGTGGTGACGTATGTCACCTTGACCCCTTTGACTTTGACTTTTGACCTGGTTGACTTGAACTTTGACCAACCATATATTTTGCATACAAACTCCATTTGAGGATATTTTTGCGCCATTGGAAAGCTATTGTTGTGCTCTACGCATTGATATAGTTTTTGAGATAATTTGGGATAACTAAGTTTTGAGATTTTATGGATCCTCCTAGACCTCTGTGAGCATTCCATATCCTCTTGGACCTATGTGATCATTCCTTAGATCCTCCCGGATCACTTTCTCTCTCATATCCTTTAATGCAATAATGCATGAAACTATAATAAGAATGAGAACATTTATGTCTAGCATGAAATTTTCCATGAAACCCTTCAGCAATACAGGTCAAATACTGACAACTATGGCACCTAAAGCCACCCACCAGAGAGGGCAGTACAAATACTGGAACAAAGATATCAGAAGGAAAAACCAAGAATCTAAAGTGTAAGTACTAGGCCATTTTCTTGCACTTTTCAACTACCAAGCCACTTGAAGACTCACATCTACCCTCACCTGATTTGATTCCTTACCAATATCTAATGACAAAATGAGGATCATATCATGCCACACAGTCACTGTTCTTGAAGGAATATTAACATAAGCATGCTCCACACCACCTAGAGGATGGAGAAACATATATGTAGTTTGAGGAGTATATGTCTGTTGAATTTCTATCTCTTCTAATACATATTTCCAACGACTTATCTCACTCAATCAAACTCTTTTTTCCATGGTCATTTCTCAGTCTTCTACTAAATCGAGCGTCATCCATGAAAAAACAAAAAACATGACCTGCCTGAATTTCTCCCCTAATAATTTTACTTCTTCTTCGTAGTGTTTCAATGCTTTTTCAACTCCACTCATCTCACCACTTCAATGGATCCAACAGAGGTCCTCTCAAGATCTTCGTGTCTCTGCATAGATCCACATCCTTCTCATGCTCAGAAATTGCAACCCACAACCCTCCACGCATGGGTCTTTTCTCCACCAGATCACTCTAATACACATTCTTCAAATCAGTGATTTGATATCACTTGTTGAGCAGTAGAATAAAAACAAGACATTTACAGTAGAAAAAAGAAAAAAAAATTCAAATAACAATCACACAAGAAACAAGGAATTTTACGTGGTAAAACCCTTAACATGGAAACATCCATGGGACAATGACAATCAATATTCTTATTTATCAATCAAGGATATTTAAAATACAACCCAMGAGTAGGATTTTATCCTTGACTCAATATCTTCCTCTAAGGGATACATATTTATAATCATTCCTCCACAGTTACATGAAACCAATTGATTGATTTTTGCACCATATTTTGAGTTAATACAGTTCAACAATATCCTTTTTTAGGATGAACAAATCCCCTAATTATTGGTAAGTTGTTGGCACCGTTTCAATAGAGAAGATGGACAAGATTTTGTAAACACTTGAACTACCCATCCAACCCACCTGTCAACCCCCAACTATGACTAAAAAAACCCCATTCGGGGAAGATTGGATGGTTTTTCATAATTATGATTTTTTTTGGTTATTTTTTCCATTTAGAATTCATCAAAATCTATGGGACATGAAGGCACTATCTTCTGGGACTGTGATCATGTGATAAAAGATACTTAAAATTTTCCTAAATTTTGGTTTGTATTATTGGCTGAAAATATGGTAGTTTTGGAAGATTCTTTGTACATGGAGGCATTGGTTTTGTTAATCATCAAAATATTTGGAAGTAATATTCTTAGGAAATTGGATCATGTGGTAAGTAGTATGCTTAGGAACTTTAATCATGTGGTTTTATGAGGGGAACACAAATTTTCTTATATTTTGACATGTATTATTGGTTGGAAAGGAATTGATTTTGGATAATATTTATCCTAGATTTGTATTAATATTTTATAAAAAAAATTCAAATATATGAATTTGAATTATTCTTAGATTTTGACATGTATTGTTGGTTGAAAAGGAAGTGATTTTGGATAATCCTTATCTTATACCTATATTAATATTGTACATAAAAAATTCAAATATATGAATTTGAATTTGTTTATTAGTTAATGTGTCATGTGTTATTTCATGGTTATTTCAACATTATTTATGTATTTTTTTTACAATAAACATTTCATGGTGATGTCTTATAGATTGAATTTTATGGTGGAGTAAAATTACTTACAATGGTCTTAATTAATTTGTGGAACTTTATGTGTATTAGTTTTAATTGTATAATATTTTCATATAGGAGAGTATAGTTCAAGAATTTAATTATAAATACAATAATAACAAAAAAATTATCCCAGAAATCGTTTTGGGAATACCAACAAGGAATGGCCTTTGTTTGGCTCTTTATATGCCCGTTCATTATTACAAATGGAATCCATACACCCTTTAACATATAGAGATTTTGTATATTCTTACTCTTGATTTTGTGTATTTTGAAACTTTGGCTATGTTTTATAGATTACAACTTGGCTATGAGATAATCCTTGTTTCCCATGGACAAGCTCAAACACTCCATGTTTTCCTTCAACTTCACATTCTGAATCTTCCTCTATCCACCTATGTGCCATTAATTTCCTAAGATTTCAAATTCCATTGCTCTAGAGATTCCCAATGTTTGAGCAAATCCCCTTTTCTTGTTTTGGTTTTGCCTCTTTATTGCCTCCCTTTATTGGTTTCTCCCTACTCTAAGGGCCAAGAGAGTCCCAAACCTCTTCAATTGTCTGCTTCAATGTGCATTAATTTTGATTGTATAATACTTTCACCCTATAATTGGGAACATAAAATAATGTTGAAGAAATCATTCATAGATATAGTAACAACAAAAAGATTTCACCTTGGAAACCATGATGGGTCACCAAAATGGTATCTTTTTACCTACCTTTTCCTTGACATTTAATCATTTTCCTCTTATCTATAATCTTGTATTAAGACCATTTTAATGTTTATATGAGGGATTAATTTCCATATTTTTGAATGTATTTATTTTAGTATTTTAAGTGAGTTTATGATTAAATATTAGAAAATTAATATGTTTTCACTTATCCTTGAAGTTGGGTGAGTTTGGTGATGTTTACATGTATATTTTGAGATTCCAATAATGTCAATTTTTACAATTTAGCCTCAAACTTGAATTTCCTTTTCAACCCTTGAAGATTTGATGATGATTTTGAAGGATCACTCAAGTATATTGGATGGAGAAGAATCATGGAAGTTTTCTTATCAAATATTTTAGAGATATTTGTGGGAATATTTTTAGAGATAACAAAGTTACCGACTTAATGAGAACTCTGACCTCAAAAAAAGAACTCTGGCCCAAAACCCCCATATTTTTTCATTAAAAACATCAAAATCAACCCCCAAATAAAAATGTGGTGCTATCGGTAGCACCATTTTTTTTAAACGGGGTCAAAATTACAACATTTTTCAAACATGGCCTTCAAAACTGAGACAATAGCTCAAAAACACTTTAAAATCAACACCTAAAAAATAAGAAGATGTTTTTGAATTTTTTTTTCCAAACGTTAAAATGTTAGATAATTTGAAATTGTATTTTAGAACTTGGTACCATTAAAACCAAAACCTCAAAATCAACCATCAAATTGAAAAGTACTACTATCGGTAGCACCCATTCTAAAATTGGGGTATGAATATGACACATTTTTATAAACTAGTAAAATAACTCATCATTAATGTAAAACAAATCATAAAATCAACCCTTAAGTGCTTACTTTTTAAATCTTATTATCACTCAAATCACAAGGTAATACATAATGCCATGAAAATATCACGATACACTTTAAAAATTCAGCGCCACTTTTTAATAATTTTTTTAATTTTAATAAAAAAAAAGTAAATACAAGTTACATTGAATGAAACATAAATTATTTCTTAAAAGTATTGTTATAGTTTCCATATTCAAAACATATGAATTAAGAAATTTTATTATATTATCCGTAATCAAAACATATAATTCATAAAACATAAAAATAGATTCATAACTTCATGATCATATGCAAGTTCAATGCTCATTTCTAGTTACCATAAAAACACCATATGGATAAAAAATACATAAAATGTTTCCTACACTTATTCAGATTGACTCGTGGTTTCTGAAATACCATCAGAGTCTACATTGTCTTCAGATGAATGATTAGATGAAGATGTAGATGATCAATACTCTTCTCTATTGTCGATGAATGCACCATCTGAGTCTACATGCATTCCCAACATTTCAGATGTCAAATGCCTTTTAGATATATGACTAAGTTCAACAAAATCCCATCTTTCATTTATTTGTTGTGGAAACAACATCTTGATAATATTTGTTATCTTGGAGCGAAGAGTTCCTCTCTTTGTCAAATTGAAGTCATAAACAAGTATGTCAACATCATCTAACTTTAAGAGGTCAGTGCGACAATGAGTTTTATTTTGACCCTTTATTTCTCTTTTTCTATTGACATGTTTCAAAACTACCATCTCTGACTTGTACACACCATTGAATGGGTGTGTACTTGTTGCATACCGATGCACTTCAATTACAATAACATCATCATTTTCTTTCTCAATATTTATAACCTTTGCAATCCAGAATGGATAACCATGTGGATCTTTAGTCACTAAAACTGCAATCATGCTACCCTCCTTAATATCTTGTACTAAACCCATGTAAAGGTCTTCCATGGCTTCACATTGTGCACGTGACCTTCACGAACCAATATATATTTCTCTTTCCTCTGCTTGTTTAAATTCAATAACACCTTGAGATTTTTGTTGAACTTTAACAATGTTGGTTTCTTCATATTCATTTGACATATTTTGTGGCCAATGAAATGGAGTCTTCAACAATGTATCTTTATTTGTTGAGCTTGAAATTATGTCACTTTGACTATTGAAAAAAGACTCCCACCAAACATAATCAACGACATCAAAGTACTCATATGTATCCTTAATGGACTTTTTTTATTTCTTCCAGGAATTCAGAATAATCTACATCTCTATTATGCCTCTGTGCATTATGGATTTCAAAAAATGATTGTAAAAATAATATCTTTGATGCAAATATTGGACGATCTGGAATGAAATTCAAAAATGCTAATCCTGATGAAGGCCCCCATTCTATAGTAGTTGAATACTTATTTCCCCATATAAGTGTTTTTCCATGAATTGTTTTGAAACAAAATTTATGTTGGAAGCTAATTTCCTTAAGCTGCTCAATACATTTTTCTTCATGATGTGATCCCAGAATAAATATTCACATGTCAACATTTTCTTCTAATATATGAAAAACGGGCTCTGGAATGTATGTTTTCTTAATACATTCAATCAATGATGGTAGGCTTCCAACATTTATCCTCTTCAATGTTACTGAAAAATGACTGAATATTTGATCAATATGATCATGAGTGTGTCCAACAAGAAGGAAACCAACTTTCACCTTTTGAAATATTCTCATTTCAACAAGAATGCTTAGATATCCAAACACAATTTGATTTTTATTTTCACGACTAGTATTGTTCAACTGTTCAATTATGGTGATGGTCATATTTGCATCATTATGAATATTTGGAGCTGTGAAGTAAACCCTTGGACACATTTTCCATTGAAAACCATACAACCAACCAAGTGAAACTAAATGAAATTCTCTTCCTGTAAATTTTTGGGTGTACGGAACAAATGTGGTAGAAGTTTCTTATTTTGGTCCATGCCATCAATTATCATACCTAAATATTTTTTTGGATCATCATAACACTTTTTCTAATGTTTGTACAACTTTTTGCTTTCACTTGATTGTTGATTCTGATCTTCTTGAAGTGATTTGACTATGGAATCTTCACATGACATAAAATGAAAATATTGATCATATGTTTTCATAGTTGATAACTATTCAATTTAAAAAAAAAATTAGTAAATGCATAACTCTTTCTACCCCTTCAGATTTATCTCTTCTTTATTTAAGAGTAGCACATATACTACAAATCCCCATCCTTGACTTCTTAGGAATACATACATTGTTGAATTGTTTCTTCCATGTTCTTGTAAAATATGCATATGTAATAAAATTACCACTTCCTTCAACACCTTCAAAATATCCTTTGTACAAGTTGTAGATTTCCCTCGATAAATTATTCGGAATATGTATTGTGTCTCTATCTAGCATACACTCTCCATGCTTGGAAAAGAAATCACACATCCATGACAATATAGTGTTTTTCAATGGCCCATTCTCTCTTCCATGATGTACCTTTGAATAAAATGAAGGATCCTTTTCCAACCTTGTCTAGATTCTTGATAGACGAAGATTACCAATTGAGTGAATTTTTTTGAAAACCTTTCTGCAAAGTAAAATATTCCCAATGCAATAATCATATCCTGTATTGGTGGATTTTGTGCACCCCATCAAATATGAATTTTGCATGCTCTTATTCATTGACAAATATGTATTCCTTTTATTCAAGACATAGTTGTAGTCCATGCTTTTCAAACAATTATTTTGACAACAGTCACTTGAAATCAATTTACTTATGGAAATTGATTTAGTGAGAAATTATGGAAACTAGAATGATTTGGATTGATATAAAAAGGTCTATTTCTCGTCCTTGACACAATATTTCTTTGCAATGTCTCCACTATTTCATCATCCTCACTAGAAGGATTTTCCTTATCACTAGAAGGAATATCAAGGAATATCAAGCAAAACATTTTTAGGAGGATAAACTAGAGAATGTCGATCACCTTCATTTGTTGAAGCTAAATGATTGAGAACATGATATTCATTCCTAGGTCCATCATCTTCATTGATAATACCATTCAAGAGAGGAATATAAAAATCACTAGAAACATGATTATCATCCTCATTAATGTCATTGGATCTTCCATGAAAATATTCACTTGAAGGAAAATCATTATCACCCATAAGACTGTCGATACCATTAAGATTCTCACTTGGAGAAATTTTCCCATCATCATCATCATCGGTATCTTGAAAATCCTCATTTGGAGGAAAATCATCATCAACATTGTGTCTACCATTTACATAATCATGTTCACTGCTTTCAAAATCCCCACTTGAGTGAAAATTTTCACCATCCTACTTAGTGCCTTGAAAATCTTCATCAATATCTTGAAAATCTTCACTTGGATGAAAATCAACACCATCAACACTGTTTCCTTTTAATTCATCACTCGGGAAAGAGTGCCCACCAATGGCGTAATCATCTTCACTACTTTGAAAATCCCCACTTGAGGGATATTCTTCATCATCCTCATCACTGGCTTGAAAATCCTCACTTGGAGAAAAATCTTCATTATCCTCATCGGTACCTTGAAAATCGTCACTTGGAAGAAAATCATCATCACCAACATTTCTTCCTTTAAATTCCTTATTCGAGAAAGATTGTCCCACATTGCCATAATTGTCATCATTACTTTTAAAATCCCCACTTGGGGGGAATTCTTCATCATCCTCATTCGTGCCTTGGAAATCCTCACTTGGAGGAAAATCTTCATGAATACCTTCAAAATCCTCACTTGGAGGAAGTTTATCATCACTAACATTGTTTTCTTTAAATTCCCCACTCAAGAAAGAGTGTCCACCATTGTCATAATCATCTTCATTGCTTTTAAGATTTCCACTTGAGGGAAATTTTTCATCATACTCATTGGTACCTTGGAAATCTTCATCGATACCTTGAAACTCCTAACTCAGAGGAAAATTTTCATCCCAATCATTTAAATTTTGATCATAGTCTCCACATTGACCTACATTTTGATTATTTTCATTACTATTAAACCGTTGAATAGATTTATCACCATCATATTCCTCCTCTTCATCATCGATGCCTTCAAAGTCCTTTGTTTCATGACTTTCATGAGGAACATGCTGAATTAAATTTCTTTCACTATGATCAAACTTGTGACTAGATAAAAAAATATGACGCCTCATTTACATTACAAGAATTCCTATCTTGTTTCCTAGTCCCAATAGAAGAGGTATGTGAAAAAATTGTTGATGTCTTAGAAATAAACTCTTATTTATCTGACGAAGCCATCCCTTCTCTCTATGAACATAGAATGATATAAATGCTCACCCTCCCAATGACATTCTTATAACTTGTAGAATGATATTTTCTTTCTAAATCCCCCCACCAAAAAAACAAAAAAAATTCCCTCAAAATTTTTCCCCAAAATNTTTTTCCCTCCAAAATTCCCCCCCAATTTTTTCCCTTTATTATTTTCCCTTAAAAATTAAAAATAACTTTTACTCTTTTATTTTGTTATTTACATGTTAAATACAATATTTCTCATGTTTATTTATTTATCCCACATTCGTTAAACATAGCGGTGATCCATATAATTTTATGTATATATGTAGACAATATACCTACTTTTTATTTATCCTACATTTGTTATACTAACAATAATTTATATCATCTGTGTTATATCTACACACTCTTGTTTTATATTTTTACATTGTGTGATATCTTGGGCAGTATTCGTTAAATGATTTGAAGCAAGGTATAAGGCAGAAACATGGAGAAGACATTCGAGGAGAATCTAGCATTTCAAAGGTTAGTTATTTTTTAAATTCTTACCAATTACCAAAACAACAATTATAAGATCATCTTTGAATCACATAATAATTTTTCATGTGAAAATTAAAAAGCCTTTATTTTTTTAGATGTTTTCTAATTTTGTCTAAACAAATCCCAACTTTTTTAAAAATTGAGACTTTTTCAAAAACATTTAACAAAATCCTTAAGATTTAAAAAAAAGAGAGAGTCAAATTTAGGTATAGTTTTGTAAACTATTTTAGCTTTTTTTTATTGTTTTTACCTAAA
>JASDQU010435392.1:32107-42940 GCA_032191745.1 Picea mariana
CTAAGGTATTTATTTATTCCCTTCAAACTTCCATGGCCTCCAAAATACACTCGTTTGTTCCACCACCCTTAATTTGCTCCCATAATTTGAAGTTTTTCTTATTTCATTCATGTCATAACTCTTGCCTCCTCGAAAAGGCACTGTGGTGTTCCACAATATCCATTATACACCTATACTTAATCATTTTCTCTAATATCTCATTGCTGGTTTACAGTCATTTTCTTATGCTTCATCATCTCCACGATATCCTTCACGCCCACGAAGTATTGACACTTAGTCAAATTTCAAAATTTCACTGCGGGTTTGGGTGATCCCAAATTTATTTTACTCTTAGAACTACATCCACCCATCCGACCGACAAATCCTTAGGAATTATATGATTTTCAACTTCTTACTGCAAGTTCGCAGGTCCATGGGGATACCATACCTCTTTCCATATCCCCGACTCTCTTTGCGCTCCATGATAGATTAGCACTTAGAAAAAATCCAAGATCTTACCGTCTTTTCGTGGATATGACAATTTCCCTGCCACATGGATCCACATCACCTTTGAATTGTCATATCATCCAACATGTACCTTCCACTGTGGTAGTAAATGACTTTCTTCTACCACATCAGTTGACACGTGGCCTCCATGTCATGCTGACATCATTGTACAAAAAATACCCAAATTCTTCTAATTTTTCTTACTTCAAAAAATCACCCAAATTCCAAATTTGTTTCTCGGATTTCCATTAATATTTGGAGATTTTAATTCTTGGTTCATTTCTTTCCTTACTCATGAATTCTCCAAGAATTTCCATCGCAAAATTGGGAACTTTTTCACAATTTTTATCATGCGAATTCTACAATTACTTATGTGGCCACCATTAGATCTTGTAATTAATCTCGATATAGCCAAATTGGGGTCTATACATACAGATTCAACCCCCTACTCTTCAAATTATCCTCTTTCACATTGAATTCATCTTGAATTACTTTGCAAAAATTGGGGGATTTTCCCAATTTCACCTCAATTTTGTCATGGGCTGCATGGCCACTCTATAACTTCAACTTTCAGCCATCTACAGGCCTAAGTTTTCTAAATTAGAGACTAAATTTTCTTATACTTAATTCATGGGCTTAGTTCTTTCAAATTATTTGCAAATTTCCTTTAATTTCATTGTAATAAATTTTATTGAACAATTTGTAGACATCTTCTGACATTCTATCAAATAGTTTGCTCGCATTGTTTGCAATCCTTAGCTCTTCCCTCTATTAATTGGCCCATGCAGGCTCAATGTTGAAAACTAGGCTTTGATACCACTTTGTAGTTTTCGCAGCCACCCAGGATGGGCCAAGCCACACAAAACTCTCCCCAATTATAGTTCTAATACCACTTGGTAGCTGATATACCTTTGCAATTTCTCAGATTAATGTGGATAACAACATCAATATACAAATACAACATATATAGAAAAAAATCATAAGAATAATGGAATGAATATTAACATAACACATAAATTAACACACAATAAACACTTATCATTTGTAAAAAGATCACCAATTGTGTGCAAAACTTCCATGTTCCTCCCAGCCTTAGACCACATCGCTCATAAACTCTCATCAGTGGGTCACCCCCGAGCTAGGGATAAATTCCACCTAGGTAAAGGATTTCTATCCAGACTAAGGTCTCTTTACAACATACAAACTCATACAAAGGTGCCAAGTCAAATTGATAGCCTACAATAACTCATTCCCCACATGCCTGTCCCACCCTAGGAAGTATGCCCCTTCTCTACTCAACAGTCCTTCGACTGCCCCACTTCCCTTCTGGGGCTTCAACAACATGCCAGAAAGGAAGTCTCAAAGCCTTGTAGCTGCAATTTGTCACCTTGGAAAATAAATTCCCAACAGTTATCTCACATGGAGAGAATGCTCATGGGCCTGAAAACCTACTTCTTCAATGTCCTATGGGCCTGACAACTGGCTTCTTCAATATCCCATGAGACTGAAAACCCACCACTTTAGTCCAGCTCCAAATCTAACCAACGTCCTAGTACAGGTACAAGTATGGGTACTAGCAGCATGAAGGTACCATTGACGACAATGAGGTGAGGTCTGAATAATGATCGAATGGTGGATGAATGGGCTGAAGTCCCCAAAACTTATGTGCATGTTCCAAACTTGACACTTGTCATGGTTGGAAAATACATGGGACACACATGGGTTTCCTCACAAGGTGATACGTTTCTTAAACATAAAGACTTAGGATATATTTAAATATCCATATTGTATGCTTTATACTTTTTTGGGAATATTAATAAAATATTCCTTTGGGATTAAGTCCCCTAGATTAGCCCCTTTTTACAAAGACTCTTATCCCCCCTTTCCCATTCTGGTGTATTTTATCCCCCCATACCCTTTTACATGGTTTTCCCGCAACAATGATGTGTTTTCATACAAACTGAGTGTGATTGCATTTTTACAAAAATAGGCTCGTTGGCCTTTCATCTTCTTGCTCACCAGCGAAATAAACTTATGGGAATTCTAGCCTTAAAATACATTCATACAGAGGCACTATTGCCCCAAAGTATCCTGGACGATCATCCTATATGTACAATTACATTTATATTTACAATGGGGTTCAACCTAGGGGTATTACACATCGGTCTGTGTGCCCATTAATAGGGTGTGGGCCCAACTTTTTTCTTGAAACCTTAACCAAGATTTAAATGTCAATTTGATGGGTTATCATAACATATGGCGCCTATGGTGCAACATTTAATTCATTGGCATGCAATGGGGGAGGTAGTTAGTTTTAAAATTTCAATACATATAGCTGTTAAAAATGGGGGAGTAGGTGTTAGTTTTAAAATTTTGAAATGATAGATTTCAGAACAGGATGAGAGAACTCATGGAGCCGGTCCTTAGATAGTTTTTTCATTATTTTATTGAAAAATATAAGGATGTAATAGACAGAGTAGAACAGAATAGAGTAGAAGGGATACTGTGTAATTTTAGTTTTCATGAGTAATACAATAGACAAAATTGTCCTAAACTTGGATTGTGTTCATTTAACGTACGAATCAATGAATGTTGTATTATGTATGTTGTTTTTATTTCATTCTTGTTCATGTATGAGAGTTCGAGAAGCTGACTGTATGAGTCTGTAAGAAAACTGGATAAGTTTCAATTGTTTTTGTTCTGAACCTTGTATGCAAGGTGTGCGTTGATTGAGTCTCGGAACGACTTAGAGAGGGGTTCAGAAAGAATAAAGGAAACTTGAGAATCCAGGTTCAAGGAGTGCACAAAGTCTAGAAGCGACCAAGTGTCGAAGAACCAAGAAGGGAAAACGCCAGGTGGGTGAGGAGAGTTCTTTCAAAGATCCCTTTGATTCTGAGTTATTGAAGTTCCTAATAACGCAAGGTGTGTGTCATAGATCAAATCTTCAAAAGGAAAAATCTCAGGAGGGATAACACTTGCAAAGTGTTAATTAAACCAAAGTGGACTTGCAGAGGAAGGGACAAAGGTTCGAAACCTTTGGAGGCTGAAAATCTTCGAAGACTGGAAGAAACGAAGGTTCCAGAGGAAGAACGGTTGATATTGGAGGAATGCAGAGATGAATATAGACAACCATCAGATCTGCATAAGTAGCACTAACCTTAACGCTTCGTGCCCAAAGGAGGATTTTGGTATTTCGTCGTTCAGGGGAATAGAGGTGGATACGCAAAATCCCAAGGAGAACGCAGATAGTCAGATATCAAGGAGGACACGTGTCAGCCAATGGGAAAATCAAAGAAGAGATGTGTGGCATTCGGGTAACATTTTGTTGACTCGTGACTTGGAGTGGTCAAAGGGTAGGACTGCAAAAATTCATGATACGCGAAATCACGACATAATCGTGGTCATAGATCCAGGAGTGATCTGGACAATCGATCATCCAGAAGGAGATTTCGGCATTTTGGGAGTCGGTGGTTCGAAGGGGATAACCTTCACAAAGTGCCAAGTCATGAATTCTTGACTTTGCAGATGGAGGAATGTGGGCCATTGATGAAGGGATAGTGAGGACCGTCGATCTAGTGTGGAAGATTTTCATCCTTTCGGCATTCAGGAGACTGAAGGTGCAGGAACTCTTGGTCTCGCAAGTCATGAAATCCCGACATATGAAACCCTGATGCGCTCAGAGGGTTGGACCTAGGTTACTGGATAGGATCACATGGAGAAACCCTAAGGGAGGAGCTAGACCCCGTTAAGCCCTATTTCAGGTTTCAGGACTTGAAGGAATCAGGGGACTCAACAACAGGATTCTTGAGGTCATGAATTCTGACGCACCCTTTGGAGTTAAGATTGCAGTCATGGGTAGTGGTCGTGTGGAGGTGAAGCTCGCACTTGGTGCTTTTTCGCACAGGGCGGGTTCCATAAAGGAACTTGTGAATAATTTTTCTTGGGGTTCCAGCAGGGACCAAAGAGTTGTTTCAGCTCGAGGGGATTGAACGATACAGAGACCGGGAAGTTGCAAAACCTCGAAGGGGATGGGGTCTGCATCACATTGCATGTTACCTAGTAAATCAATCATCCTGATCAATGTTGGATGAAATGACTCCACACGAAGTATGGAATGGTAAGAAAACCTCTATGAAACATCTCATGGTTTTTGGTTGTGATTCTTATGTACACATTCCAAAAGAAAATAGGAGCAATTTGGATACAAATTATGAAAAGTGTATCTTTATTTTCTATAAATATGGTCTGAAAGATTATAATATTTGGAACCCAGAAACTAAGAAGGTAGTGTATACTCGAGATGTGGTATTTAGAGAAATCAAAGATGTTGTCAAACAAGAAGTCGTATTGAGCAAGGAAGAACCAAAGAAAATAAAGTTTCAATTGAAGGATAATGAATGAGACTCTATAGAAGAACAAGAATAAGAAGAAGAGGAGTCTCATACTGCATTACTGAGGAGATGGTACGGGAAGTAAGGAAACTGAAAAGGTATACTCTACCTAATTTCCATTCAAATTCCTCTTTGTTTATTACTGATGATGATCTTAGAGCTGTTAGGGAAGTAGTGGATTTAGAGGATGGAAAACCATCGAAAAGGTCCACGGTTGAAGAAATGGTATCCTTGGAGAAAAATGAGGCTTGGGATCTAGTGGAGTTACCGATTGGAAGAAATCCCATTGGAAGAAAATGGGTTTTTAAGAAGAATTTGAAAGAAGAAGACAAAGTGGAAAAATACAAAGCTCGGATAGTAGAAAAAGGTTATTCCAAGGTACAAGGAATTGACTTTCGTGAAATGTTTTCTCCTATTTCCAAGTTAAGTTATATAATATTTCTTTTGTCTATTGTTGTTCTTGTTTCTTTTGATTTTGAAGTACAACCATTGGATGTGAATATAACATTCCTACATGAGGATCTAGAAGAATAAATCTACATGAAGCAGCTAGAAGGATTTGCAGTGAAGGGAAATAAAGAGTTGGTATGCAATTTGAAAAATTCCCTGTATGGGTTAAAGTAATCACCAAGGATGTGGTATCAAAAATTTGATACTTATATATTGGGACTTGGATTCACAAGAAGCAAATCCAATCACAGTGTGTATTTCAAATTAGTAGGTGTTCATCTTATTTATTTGTTCTTGTATGTGAATGATATGTTGTTGATAGGAAACAACAAGGAAATTATCTAGGATGTGAAAACTCAATTTTCCTCTAAATTTGATATGAAATATCTTGGTGCTGCAAATTTTATTTTGGGCATGGAAATTAAAATAAATCAGAAAAACAAGAAAATCTAGTTAAACTAGAGAAAATAAGTTCAGTCAATATTGTGAAGGTTTAATATGTAGGATTGTAAACCTGTCAAGGTCCCTACTCCTATAGGTTTAAAGTTATAAGCATGTCATTTTTTGAAGACACTTGAAGAAGAAGAGGACATGTCCCATTTTTCATATTCTAGTGTGGTTTCTAATTTGATGTATGCAATGGTTTGTACTAGACTGGACATTGCACATGTCGTGGGAGTTTTGAGTAGATATATGTCAAAACCAAGGAAGGATAATTATACAACAATAATGGGAGTTTTCAGGTATTTGCGTGGTTGTACTACTTATGGATTGTGTTACCAAGGAAGACCAAGATTGGTTAGAGTCTTGGACATACATGTCTTTGTTTATGTAGAATGGGATAGAGATATGGATCACATAAGATCTACAAGTGGGTATGTGTTTAACCTATTGGAGGATAAATTAGTTGGATGGAAAAAATACAATCTATAGTGGCACTTTCAACTACAAAATATAAATACATGGTTGCTACTCATGAAATCAAGGAAACAATATGGCTATCGAGATTATGTTTAGGTATTGGGTTGGTATACCAAGATATAAGGATATATTATGATAGTAAAAGTGAAATCTTCGTGGTGAGGAACCCAACCTATCATTCTAAGACAAATCATATCAATGTTCAATGTCATTTTTTCAGAGACATGATTGAAGAGAAGAAGGTGATGTTGGAGAAGGTGGACACTTTGGAGAATGTTGCAGATTCATTAACAAAGTCTATGAGCAGTGAGAAGTTCTCTTGCTGTAGAGAATCAATGGAAATTTATGCCTTGGATTGTTGATCATTAAATCATGTGACCCCTATATGCAAGGAAAGAAACAAGTGGGAGAGTGTTGGGTATGTGTTATATTGTTTGCCCAATTGTGGGTCCCCCTATTAGGGGTTTCAGGGGAAGATCCCCCCAAAACAATTTGGGGGTTTATTTGCCAAATTTTGGGGTGGCCTTTCACCTTTGGCAAGGGCGTTTTTTTTCCTTTGGCAGTTTAGTGGCACATGGTACTTCATCCCATGGTTTTTTAATTTTTATTAAGTAATTAAGGTTGTAATATAATCTAGCTCAATGGATTAGGGTTTTTTTGGATTCCATGGGATCCTATATATTGTTCTGTAAACAATGAAGTTTTATGATGAATAGAATTAGAGGTGTGGCTCTAAAACATGATGTTGGTTTTCCTGGTTGGGTTTCCAAGGTAAATCTCTCTGTATATGTTTGATTGCAATTGTTTTCGTTTTTTGTTAATAATATATGTGTGGATTGTTGAATAAAATTGTGTCACTGATGTTAAAGGTTAGTAATTGATCAAATACAAATGTGACTTTAATAAATATAAAAGTGGAAATTTAAGTGGAAATGGATTTTACATAAAAGTGGAGAAAAAATGAAAGTGGATTAAATATAAATATGACTTTAATATAGAACAAAATTTGAAAATTTAGGAGGAAGTGGAATTTAAGTAAAAGAGGTGTAAACATGAAAGTGGATTAAAAAAAAAAGGTAAAATTGAAAGTGGAGTTTATGTAAAAGTTAAGTAAACATGAAAATGGATTAAAAAGGATGAAAGTGAAAGTGTACTTTGTATGTGCACATGTATTTACAAACCATGGTGGTATTTTACCCATGGTATGGTAAAAAGCGAATTAAAAATAAAAAACAGGGAAAATTAATTATTGTTTAATAAACGCTGTGACTTTTCAAAACAACATGAATTTTCTAGTAAATCTTATGGAAAAGAATAAATAAAGAACATGGTTATGAGAAAAAATGTGTTTATGGGTGAAAATGTAATATCTGTATGCATATTATTTGAGGTGTGGCAATTGAACATCATTCAAGGAGCGATAATTAAATATTAACAAAGATAAGATCTGTTGTTCTAGAAAATAAATTTGGAAAAATAAAAAGGTGTGAGTACGTATCTGAAGTACAGGAATAAGAAGAAGCAAGAATATCTGGTGAAGGGAAAGCGAAAGCAGAAGTAGCAAACACATAACATATCTGGTGAATGAAGAAGTAAAGAGCACAAAAGAAGGTTTTGTGAATACAAAAACAATAGAGGGGATCAATGTCTCCTATAGGTCGAACATCAGAGGGGATCGATGTATCCTGTAAGTCAGAGCCTACAAACATCAGAGGGGATTGATGTCTCGTATAGGTCGGCTCCTAAAAACATCATAGTGGATCGGTGTCTCCTATAGGTCAGTTCCTACGAACAACAATGGGGATTGGTGTCTCCAGTAAGTTAGTGCCTACAAACATTTGTAACCATTGGTTGGTTCCTACAAATTAATAAAAATATGTTTTTTTTTCTTTTCTCCCAAAAGGGTTTCCACATTAAATATTGTGTCTTTTGGTTATTATATCTATGTTATTGCATCATTATGGTTTACGAATATTAAAAAGGAAAAAGACAACCTTATACTAATTAAACCCCCCACCCCCGGCTCTTAGTATAAGTGTGTTCTCAATAATTGATATTAGATCCAGTTCCTTTGGAAATAGTCTAACTATTGGAAGGTATATCTGAGGAGAATACATGGTCGATTAGGAAGGTTTCTATACAAACAAGGCTTCATTGTTTGGAAAAACAAACTATGCCTTCTAGTGTATAAGGATGTGAACATATCTAATGGCCCTTGGTTTTGATATTTGACAATCGGTCATGAATAGTTATATTTCCCAAAAAATGCCACCAACAAATATGACGAAGAAAAAGGCTAGTGAAAATTATGCAAAATCCATGAATGGCATCTTGTGCGGACTGTCATAACCGAATTTTCTCAAAACAATGCATTGTAAATCAATGAAATAAATTTGGGAAAAACTTCAAAACATACATGAAGGTGATCAAAAGGTCAATAAGGCTAAGATAGAAACTCATAGAATATAGTTTGAGAGTCTTAATATGAAAGACAAAGAAAATGTTGTAGCCTATCTCCTCTATGTAGACAAAATTGTAAACACCATCAGAGGACTTGGTGAAATAGTTGTAGAACCAATCATTGTGCAAAAGGTGTTGAGGTCACTCCCCTTGATATTTGATGCCAAAGTTTCTTCCATTGAGGAAATGAAGGATCTTAATCAATTAACAATGGATGAATTGCATGGAATCCTCACTGGATATAAAATGAGGATTGAAAAGGAAAAACTATATAAAAGGGAAGCAACTTTCAAAGCCTCAAAGAAGATGAATAACAAAGAGAACAAATCAAGCAATTTTTCTAGCTTTGAATCAGATGCAGAGGAAGAAAATTTTTTGAGAAAACTCAAAAAGGGATATGGAAAATACAAAGGTAATTTGTCATTTAAATGCTTTAACTGTGGAAAAGTAGGACATTTTGTTGCTAAGTGTCTATATGAGAAAAACAAAAGTAGTGATACTAAAGAAGACTATAATGCAAAAAGAAAACATCATCAACAGAAAAATAGCCACAAATATGAAAAGAATGAAAATAATAAGAACTCTTATAAGCATAAGAAGAGAATCTACTCAAAAGGGGTCAATTAATTATGTAAAGAAAGCAGTTCTAATAGTGATAGAGAGGAAACTCTCTTTATGGAAATCATAACTAAGATTGATGAAGAAAAATAAATGATGGATTCAAAAGAAGAGGAAAACACTGAAGCAGATGGAGAAGTGTTTCTTGAGCAAGAAATAATTTGTTCCTTAAGCGAAATAAGGAAGCTAAGGAAAAGGAATTTGAAACAAAAAGAGAAACTACAAAAATATAAAGAAGAGGATCATGATTGAAAATCCAAAATTTCACAAAGCCTTGATGAATCAGAAAATATTATCATAAGTCTAAAAGCTCAATTAGAATAGGAAACAAGGATAAAATAAGTAGTGAGAATTTAGTTGAGAGAAAAAGAAGAAAAATGCAGGAAGTGAGAAGCTGAACTTGTTTCCTTAAGAAAGGATATTGAAAATTCAACTACTCAGTTGAGTAGAAGCTTGAAGTTTGAAAAGGGTGACGAAACCTTAGATTAAATCATCAATTTTCAAAGGTAAACATTTATCAAGATGGTTCTTGGTTACTGTAAGAGTCAAATGACCACCAAAGAAGATCCAAAAGCTACAAGGCCATCAAAGAAAGTAAATGAAGAAAAATATGAAAGTTATGCCAATGTAATAAAAATTTATATTAGTGATGAAGACAACAAGACAAAACAAGATAATGCTCTATAGAAAGTTGGAATTTATCCTAAGGATAACAAGGGCATATTCAAAATATCTTTCCCACTAAGGCGGCCTCGCATGAACTGGTCCAAAATTATTTCTTTGGCTATTGATTTTGCAATAATCATTTTGGTCATAAAGCAATAGATTGTAGAACACATAAAAGAAATAATCATGTATGGAACAAAGGCATTAATGCCTGTAGATTCCCAAACAAAAACTGTAATTCATTTTCCCCTTTATTAGATTACAATGTTGTATGTTATAAATTCCAAACTATGGGCACAAAGCACGTTTTTGTAGAAGTAACCTTGTGGAAACTCATAGACAAAACAAGGATGTGGATACCCTTGTCAAAAATAAATAAAGAACTCATAGGATATTGGAAAAGGAAGTAGGAGCAAGAGATGCAGAAGAAGGAAGAATCTATGCTTGTACAAACTTCCCTTCATGCTCAGAACAAAGGAAACCGATGGTATGTTGACAGTGGATGTTCGAGCCACGTGACAGGTGATAAGAGAAATTTCTCACTTTGAAAGAAGTTAATGGAGGAAGTGTGACGTTTGGAAGAAATGCTACCACAAGGATCGCTGGAAAAGGTGCTCTAAGTCTCAATAATGGAAATACTTAAACATAAAATGTCTTGTATGTTGATGGTATAAAACACAATCTTCTCACTGTTAGTCAAATGTGTGATCAAGGACACAATCTCATATTTAATTCTCAAGGTTGTGAAATAAGGAAGGAAGGCTTAGGGAGATTAGTGGAAAGTGCATATAGAACATCAAATAATGTATATATCCTCAATGAGGTCCAGGGAGAAAAGTGT
>JASDQU010435392.1:43404-54077 GCA_032191745.1 Picea mariana
AGGGGATTGATGTCTCTTATAGGTCGGAGCCTACAAACATCAGAGGGGATTGATGTCTCCTATAGGTTGGTTCCTAAAAACATCAGAGTGTATCGGTGTCTCCTATAGGTCAGTTCCTATGAACAACAATGGGGATTGGTGTCTCTAGTAAGTTAGTGCCTACAAACATTTGTAACCGTTGGTTGGTTCCTACAAATTAATAAAAATATGTTTTTTTTTTTTCTTTTCTCCTGAAAGCGTTTCCACATTAAATATTGTGTCTTTTGGTTATTATATCTATGTTATTGCATCATTATGGTTTACGAATGTTAAAAAGGAAAAAGACAACCTTATACTAATTCACCCCCCCCATCTCAGTATAAGTGTGTTCTCAATAATTGATATTAGATCCAGTTCCTTTGGAAATAGTCTAACTATTGGAAGACATATCTGAGGATAATACATGGTCGATTAGGAAGGTTTCTATACAAACAAGGCTTCATTGTTTGATAGAACAAACTATGCCTTCTAGTGTATAAGGATGTGAACATATCTAATGGCCCTTGGTTTTGATATTTGGAAATCGATCATGAATGGTTATATTTTCCAAAAAATTCCACCAACAAATATGACCAAGAAAAAGGCTAGTGAAAATGATGCAAAATCCATGAACGACATCTTGTGCGGACTGTCATAACCGAATTTTGTCAAAACAATGCATTGTAAATCAATGAAATAAATTTGGGAAAACCTTCAACACATCCATGAAGGTGATGAAAAGGTCAATAAGGCTAAGATACAAACTCATAGAATATAGTTTGAGAGTCTTAAGATGAAAGACAAAGAAAATGTTGCAGCCTATCTCCTCTGTGTAGACGAAATTGTAAACACCATTAGAAAACTTGGTGAAATAGTTGTAGAACCAATCATTGTGCAAAAGGTGCTGAGGTCACTCCCCTTGATATTTGATGCCAAAGTTTTTTCCATTGAGGAAATGAAGGATCTTAATCAATTAACAATGGATGAATTGCATGGGATCCTCACTGGATATGAAATGAGGATTGAAAAGGAAAAACCATATAAAAGGGAAGCAACTTTCAAAGCCTCAAAGAAGATGAATAACAAAGAGAACAAATCAAGCAATTTTTCTAGCTTTGAATCAGATGCAGAGGAAGAATTTTTTTTGAGAAAACTCAAAAAGGGATATGGAAAATACAAAGGTAAGTTGTCATTTAAATGATTTAACTGTGGAAAAGTAGGACATTTTGGTGCTAAGTGTCTATATGAGAAAAAAAAAGTAGTGATAATGAAGAAGACTATAATGCAAAAAGAAAACATCATCAACAGAAAAATGGCCACAAATATGAAAAGAATGAAAATAATAAGAACTCTTATAAGCATAAGAAGAGAATCTACTCAAAAGGGGTCAATGAATCATCTAAAGAAAGCAGTGAAAGCAGTTCTAATAGTGATAGAGAGGAAACTCTCTTTATGGAAATCATAGCTAAGATTGATGAAGAAAAATAAATGATGGATTCAAAAGAAGAGGAAAACACTGAAGCAGATGGAGAAGTGTTTCTTGAGCAAGAAATAATTTGTTCCTTAAGAAAAATAAGGAAGCTAAGGAAAAGGAATTTGAAACAAAAAGAGAAACTACAAAAATATAAAGAAGAGGATCATGATTGAAAATCCAAAATTTCACAAAGCCTTGATGAATCGAAAAATATTATCATAAGTATAAAATTTCAATTAGAAGAGGAAAGAAGGATAAAATAAGTAGTGAGAATTCAGTTGAGGGAAAAAGAAGAAAAATGCAAGAAGTGAGAAGATAAACTTGTTTCCTTAAGAAAGGATATCGAAAATTCAACTACTCAGTTGAGTAGAAGCTTGAAGTTTGAAAATAGTGACGAAACCTTATATTAAATCATGAATTTTCAAAGGTAAACATTTATTAAGATGGTTCTTGGTTACTGTAAGAGTCAAATGACCACCAAAGAAGATCCAAAAGCTGCAGGGCCATCAAAGAAAGTAAATGAAGAAAAATATGAAAGTTATGTCAATGTAATAAAAATTTCTATTAGTGATGAAGACAACAAGACAAAAGAAGATAATGTTCTACAGAAAGTTGGAATTTATCCTAAGGATAACAAGGGCATATTCAAAATATCTTTCCCACCAAGGTGGCCTCACATGAACTCATCCAAAATTATTTCTTTGGCTATTGATTTTGTAATAATCATTTTGGTCATAAAGCAATAGATTGTAGAACACATAAAAGAAATAATCATGTATGGAACAAAGGCATTAATTCTTGTGGATTCCAAAACAAAAACTGTAATTCATTTGCCCCTTTATTAGATTACAATGTTGTATGTTATAAATTCCAAACTATGGGCACAAAGCACGTTTTTGTAGAAGTAACCTTGTGGAAACTCATAGACAAAACAAGGATGTGGATACCCTTGTCAAAAAAAATAAAGAACTCATAGGATATTGGAAAAGGGAGTAGGAGCAAGAGATGCAGAATAAGGAAGAATCTATGCTTGTACAAACTTCCCTTCATGCTTAGAACAAAGGAAACCAATGGTATGTTGACAGTGGATGTTCGAGCCACATGACAGGTGATAAGAGAAATTTCTCACTTTGAAAGAAGTTAATGAAGGAAGTGTGACGTTTGGAAGCAACGCTACCACAAGGATAGCTGGAAAAGGTACTCTAAGTCTCAATAATGGAAATACTAAAACATAAAATGTATTGTATGTTGATGGTATAAAACACAATCTTCTCACTATTAGTCAAATGTGTGATCAAGGACACAATCTCATATTTAATTCTCAAGGTTGTGAAATAAGGAAGGAAGTCTTAGGGAGATTAGTGGAAAGTGCATATAGAACATCAAATAATGTATATATCCTCAATGAGGTCTAGGGAGAAAAGTGTTATATGGGGAAACAAATGAAATCTGATTATGGCATAGAAGAATGGCTCATATGAACTTTGATAATCTGGTAAATCAGCATTTGGCTCATATGAACTTTGATAATCTGGTAAATCAGCATTAAACAAAAAGTGAGAGACATGCCAATTATTTTTAAACCTTCAAACACTCTCTGCAAGCAATGTCATCATGGAAAACAAACAAGAACAATATTTAAATAAAAGGAGTACTCAACAACAAAGCCATTGGAACTTATTCATACATATCTTTGTGGGCCTACAAGAACAAAATGTCTACAATATGAAAATTACTTCATGTTACTCATTGATGATTATTCTAGAATGAAATGGGTTACATTCCTAAAAGAAAATTTTGAATCAAAAATGTTGAATGAAGTCAATATATCAAATAGGTTTTGGAGAGAAGCAGTTAATGCCACAATTTAAATTATGAATAGAGGGAAAATCAGAGTCAACAACAAAAAAACACCTTATGAATTACGGAAACGAAGACCAACAACAGTTGAATACTTCAAAGTTTTTGGAAGTAAGTGCTACATAAAGAGAGATGATGAGGATTTGGGAAAATTTGACTCCAAAGCTAATGAAGGGAACCAGAAGGTGAAAACACAAGTAAATATTCAAGCAGATGAGCCAGACTACAAAGAAGAAAAATAATCTAAGGAGAAGAAATGAAGAACAAGAAACATAACTCCAAGATACAAAGACACCATCTTGATTTGTCTGAAAAAATAATTCGTAAAATCTAATTCTTGGTGATAAAGATACGATTGTTAAAACTAGAATAAGACTAACTACTGCACCAGAATATGAAATATTCTCCTTGCTATCTAAAATAGAGCCTAAGAATTTTACAGAATCCAAGGAAGAAAAATAACTGGATTGATGCTATGAAAGGAGAGTTGAATCAAATTGAGAAGAATGAAACATGGGAACTTGTTCCAAGGCCGACAGATAAAAATGTAATTGGTACCAAGTGGGTTTTTAGGAACAAGTTGAATTAAGATGGGAAAGTAATGAGAAATAAAGAAAGATTAGTTTGTAAAGGCTATGCTCAAGTTGAAGGTATTGATTTTGAAGAAACCTTTTCCCATGTTGCTAGACTAGAATTTATCAAAATATTTTTGGCATTTGCATGTTTCGAGAACTTAAAATTCTATCAAATGGATGTCAAGTATGGTTTTCTCAATTGTAATTTAGAGGAAGAAGTATACATTAAACAACCATAATGATTCTTATTAATAAATATAAGGATTATGTGTGCAAATTGAAGAAAACACTTTATGGGTTAAAACAAGTTTCCAGAGCCTGGTATTCAAGACTTGATAAATATATACAACAACAAGACTTCAAAAGAGGAATTGATGACATTAATCGCTACATCAAGAAAATAGCAGAAAATCAATTGATTGTTGTAGTTTATTTAGATGAAATTATTTTTGGAGGCAATATGAAAGAAATGTGCCAAGAGTTTGCAATAGAAATGCAAAAGGAATTTGAGATGTCTATGCTTGGTGAACTGTCATTCTTTCTTGGATTACAAATTTATAAATCTAACAAAGTCATATCCATTTCACAAACCAAGTACGTCAAGGAAATGTTGAAGAAATTCATAATGGAATATTGTACACCAGTCAACACACCTATGGTCATAGGTTGTAAATTGAGAAAAAATGATCAATCTCTGGAAGCAACTCAAACATTGTATAGGTCAATGATTGGAAGCCTACTATATGTGATGGCATCAAGGCCAAACATTATGAAAGTAGTAGGATTGGTTGGACGATTTCAAGCTGCACCAAAATAAACTCATGTACAAACAGTAAAGAGGATATTAAAATATCTAAAGGGCACCTTGCAATTCGACTTATGGTACTCAAGAGATGAATATTTTACTCTAACAACATTCATAGATGTATATTGGGTAGGCAGTGTGGATGACATAAAAAGTACAAGTGGAGAAGCATTCTTTCTTGGAAATATTCTAGTGTCTTGGTTGAGTAAGAAATAGTCTTCAATCTCTCTATCCATATCAGAAGTCAAGTATATTGCAGCAAAAACATATTGCACATAGGTTCTCTAGATGAAGAAAACACTATAAGATATCAAGGTAGAATATGATAAACCAATCTCAATCATCTGTGACAACACAAGTTTAATCAACATTTCAAAGAATCATGTTATGCACTCAAAGATGAATCATATTCCCATGAAGTACCACTTCCTAAGAGAACAAGTAGCCAAAATAAGTGTCAATATGGAATACATTTCCACTAAGGAACAAGTTGCAGATATTTTTACCAAACCCATTCCCAGAGAAACATTTGAATATCTCAGGAATAAGCTTGGAGTGATATCCCTCGCATCTCGTCAGTGAAGAAGAATAAATCAAGGGGAACATATCTTTGCCATTAATGTAAAAGGGGGATAATTGCAGACATTGGAGGAGAGTTACATACAGGGGGAGAGTTGCAGACAAGGGAAAATTCTTTCTATTTCTTAAGGATTACATGTTTTTGAGTATAGGGTTTCCATCAATGAAAAAGGGGGAGATTCTTGAATAAAATTTTTTCATTGATGTCAAAGGTTAGTAAGTGATCAAATAAAAGCATGAATTTAATAAATACAAAAGTGAAAAGTTGAGAGGAAACATAGTTTACATAAAAGTGGAGAAAAAATGAAAGTGGATTAAATATAAATATAAATTTAATATATAACAAAAGTTGAAAAGTAAGGTGGAACTAGAATTTACATAAAAGAGGTGTAAACATGAAAGTGGATTAAAGAAAAAGGTAAAATTGAAAGTGGAGTTTACATAAAAGTGAAGTAAACATGAAAATGGATAAAAAAGGGTAAAAGTGAAAGTGCACATAGTATGTGCACATGGATTTACAAACCATGGTGGTATTTTACCCATGGTATGGTAAAAAGTTAATTAAAAAATAAAGAAAGGAGGAAATTTTATTATTATTTATTAAAAGTCATGACCTTTCAAAAGAATATGACTTTTCTAGTAAAGATTATGGAAAAGTATAAATAAAGAAAAGGGTTATGAGAAAAAATGTGTGTGGGTGAAAATGTAATATTTTTATGCATAATTATTTGAGGTGTGACAATTGAACATCATTCAATGAGAAGCAATTAAATATTGGTGAAGATTAGATCTGACATTCTAGAAAATAGATCTCGCAAAAGAAAAATGAGTGAGTACAAATCTGAAGCAGAGGAATAAGAAGAAACAAGAAGATATGGTGAAGGAAAAGTGAAAGTAGAAGTAGCAAGCATAGAACATATCTGGTGAAAAAAGAATTAAAGAGCGTAAAAAGGGTTTTGTGAAGACATAAACAACAGAGGGGATCAATGTCTTATGTAGGTCAGTGCATATGTCTACTATAGTTTGTTTCCTGAAAAACATCAGAGGGGATCTGTTAGGGTCCTAACCCACACATAGGTAGAGAAATATATTCGGATGTAATAAAGGTCAATATTAATAAGGCCTTTCAATAAAATAGAATAAGGCGGATGTAAGAAGACCTAATAGAAGCTTCCTCTTCTAGAAGGATCTTCCTCTAGATGCTTCTTTTTAGTATAAATAGGAGTCGAGGGTATCACACTACCCGACTAATGTTGTCACCATCAATACAACCATGCAGTCCTCAATGGGAGAAATCCAACAAGACCTCACCACCCAGCTTGAATCATTCTTTTCGGCACTCTACACCAAGCTGCATATCCCTACAGATAACCCTTCCTCTTCCTCACCCCCACATATTGAAGGTGACCATTCCTCTCATTCCCATACCTTGGAGAACCATCACTTTCAACATGACCTACGCCTTCCACAGGTGGATGTGACCAAATTTGATGGCTCAGACCCCATTGGTTGGGTAACACAAATGGAACATTACTTCTCTTTATACAAAATTACAAATGACTTGGCCAAAATCCGATATGGTGTTCTCCATCTAGATCAAGAACGTTGGCAATGGTGGCAATGGACAAAAAATTCTCGTCAAGAGTATATTGCTTGGACACAATTTGTGGTAGAGATTTATGAGCACTTTGACACTGACAGCAACCATTTGGGTTGTTTGACAAAGTTGAAACAATTAGGAACAATGGAAGAACTTATAGCTTCCTTTGAGTGCCTGGCTTTTAGAACAGAGGGCATGTCTGATGCCTTTTTCTGAGAGTGTTTTATCAGCGGCCTCAAGGATGAAATTCGGGCCCATGTCCTCATGGCTCGGCCTGAGAGTTGGGTAGAGGATACCAAAAGATCTAAAGAAGCACAACAGGTTGTATCTTCTCAAAACTGCAAACCCTCCTTCATCCCTTGCCCTAAACCAGTAAATCCCACTACTCCCTCTGCTCCACTAAAGATCCAAAAATTGACCTGGGCTGAAATGGCTGAACACCAACTGAAAGGCCTTTGTTATAACTGTGATGAAAAATATTTCCTGGGCCACAAGTGTAAAGAACAAAATCTTTTTATGGCCATCTCCGAGGATATTTCGGAAGAAGATGAAGAAACCCCTTCTATGTCTGAATCACCTGAATCCACTGACATAACCCCTCCCTCAAACCCTCCCGGAGTAGAACCAGTCATTTCCCTCAATGATCTCACTGGCTTCTCCACTCCACAAACCCTCAAGCTAATCAGTTACATCAAGCATTGGAAGGTCATCATCATTCTGGTTGATAGTGGGAGCACCCATAATTTTATTCATCGCTGCATTGCCCAAGAAACTCATTGCTACATCCATGTCGTCAATAATTTCCAAATCGTGATTGCCAATGGTGGTTCCATGAAATGTGGAGGGCGTTGTGA
Source organism: Picea mariana (assembly GCA_032191745.1). Classification (NCBI taxonomy): domain Eukaryota; kingdom Viridiplantae; phylum Streptophyta; class Pinopsida; order Pinales; family Pinaceae; genus Picea; species Picea mariana. The sequence continues at coordinate 51,170 of JASDQU010435392.1, forward strand.
AAATGTGCGTCTCCAAATTGGTGACTATCACCTGAAATCCCATATGTTTTCTATCGACATGGGAGGTTGTGACATTGTGTTGGGTGCAGACTGACTAAGGACTTTGGGTCCCATTCTCATGGATTTTAAAGACTTAACCATGCAATTCGACCAAGAGGGCCACCAATATAAGTTCCAAGGCATAATCGTCGATTCACTTGAGATCATTAGTTCCCATCACATGGAAAATGAACAGAATCTGGACCAGGGGTCTAAAATTTGCTCAGTTTTCAAAGTGCTCAGAATGCAACAAAAACGGTGCCATTGCATCCATCTCGTTCTCCTGATTCCGGCGGTATATTTATTTTCGCAAACGAAGTCCGTATGGAGAAGTTATCGCGATCTATTCGCCGGGCCAAACAGGCAAAATTTTGATGCTGACTGGGCAGGCTGTACAGCTGACGTGGCAGGCCGTACAGCTGACGTGGTGTCCGTACAGTGATGTGGCAGGACCGTATAGGACACATGGCAGCCCCCGGCAGCCCCAGCCCCATGGGGTCCAGGCAGCCCCAGCCCCCGGTCACACCCTCGTCGCATATGACCATACCCTTGTTACAATAGTGCACGGAGTATTGTTTGAAATGGCGCGATTCACCATGGTTATATTACATATTGGAATGTGACCATTTGTGTATCCGGAGGACGCGGTCACATTGTAAACCATATGACCCAGCCGTGTAGCCATTTGTGCGCGCGATTTTGGAATGGTATAGCATACGGTTCTATCGTTTATTGCATATGATCCCGACCGTTTGCGCGTGGGTTTGGTACACAAAACGGAGCCGCGGTCCTATTCATTTCACATGTGACCAGAGCGCGGTTTGGTATACATAGCGCGTGGTTAAGTTTTTAATTGGTTATTATAACCATTGTTTAAAATCGCGCGCGGGTGTGTTTTATATGCCACGGTTATATTTTATGTTTATCCATGTGACCGGAATTACATTACGCGCGGGTTTATATATAACCGTGTGTTTTAAATGTGGCACGGGTTTACAAATTTTAACCCAAAGTTTATAAAACCAATATAATATTTATGCACGGGAAGTTTGGTTGAGTTTTAAACCACGCGCGTAGACGCGTGTCAAGACCAGAATCAACCATGGAACGGGTAGCCCGAATTTGCGCTGGGACGTGGCCATATGGCCCCCCATGCGCCCAGCACCTCCGAGTTGGGGGGCATTAGTTCCGTTAACTAATCGAAAATTTGCACCATTTTCGGGAACGCGCGTGGGTGCTAGGTTTTGGAGGCGAAAACGCTCAGAAGCAATTTTAGTTTTGGACAGGTGCAGAATGGCGCACAGGTAACAGAGCTTGGAGAAAGGAAAAATGGCAGCAAGCATAACTTGATGAGTTTTTGACCAAATCAGGAGCCGTAAAAGCCCAGCTAGGGGTTTTTGGACGTTATGAGTCCATTGGTGATGTTTTCACAGGAATTTGAAGACTTCTAATGCAGGTTTTTAACCATTGAAGCTTGAGGAAGCTCTAGGGACCATTGAAGCCCTCATTGTTTGAGGCATTGCTCTGATGAGCACATATTCATTTTCTGAGACTGAATAGTCATTTCTGACTGTTTATTATGCTCTGAAAACATTGGGATAGGTTGCAGATCCATTGGAGGACTTCTACAGGTATTTTTTCTTCATTCAAGTTCAGGAGAGCTTGGAGGCCACATGTAGGAGAGGTCATTGTTGGATGAGCCATTGTCCATTTGCAGAGTTTTTACAGTCAATTTTGGGGTTTTTATGTATTCTGAATCCAATGGTACAGTCTGTAAATCCATTGGAGTTGAGCAGCAGCTTGTAATGAGCATTTGACAAACTAATCCCAAAGAGCCAAGTCCATTGAAGGAGGCTCAAGGAGACGTAGCCCAGAGAGGGGTGAACTCCTTTATCATCTTGCTGTTGTTGTGAGTTTGTTGTGTTATTTGCTGCACTTTTTATGGATGTGTATTGATTTATAACACATATTTAAGGATGTAAAAGAACATTCCTCACACATGCACATTACAAAGAAGAACCATAAACTGAACACATAAAATATCTTGTATATTTAAACACATGAAGCAAGGTCCTGTTAAGGTTTAATTTAATGAGGTAGAGGGTGCTTGCATAGCATAACAAGTCAGCCTTCTATTTTCAGATCAGATGGTATTAGAGCATAGATTATTTTGCTAATGTATTTGCCAATAATAGCTTGAGATTTAGCTGTTGGTATTTGTGCAAGATTTGTGTGGAAGCTTGTTTTCTTGCAACTATGGAGGAAGCTTTAAGCATTGATAGTTCTCCTACATCTTCCAAATCTAAGTTCTTTGATAAAGAAATGTTTAATGCATTGCTAACCATGAAGGATATGGTACATGTGTTGTGGAAAGATAGGGAAGAGAGCATTGTCCTTCAAGAGTAGTTGATGGCCATGAAGGAGGAGAAAGACCAACTTCTTGAAAAGTTGCAGGAGATGGAGAAACAACTCCATGAAGCAAAAGAAACCCTTACCAAGTACATGCATGACCATGAGGTATGTAATGTCAGTTTGCCTTCAAATTCCTCTCAAGAAGAATGCTTGGGTGTTTTTGAAAATCACACAAAAGGAATAGGGACCAAGTTAATGTTAAAAATGGGCTATGAAGGTAAAGGGTTAGGCAAGCATGCACAAGGCATTGTTGAGCCTATTGTTGTTGAAGAGAGACCTAAATATTGTGGTCTTGGTTATGAAAGAATTAATGAAACAAATTCCAAGGTTAAGGAAACTAGTGAAAAAGTTTCAAGTACAATTTTTGTTTCAAGTTCACCTCCTCAAGAAGGTTTTCCAGGTGAAAGTTCAAGAACTTTGGTTGAAAGTTCAAACTCTTCAGCATGCAAAACTTGTG
>JASDQU010435392.1:54609-64709 GCA_032191745.1 Picea mariana
TTGGAGTTAGTTCACACACACCTAGGATTTCTTTTTCCTAAGGTCTTTCCTTGTTTATTAGTTATAATTAGTCATTATCCGGTCTCCTATATTTTAGGAGAGAATATTCCACCTGGAGAATATTCTCTTTCAGTTGACACTTCAGTTTGACTAGTTGAGTTGAGTTTAGATGTTGCATTGGTTTTATCACCATGCAACATTGGGATCATCACCATGATAATTCGAACTTGCCTTGGGATCATCGCCAAACTGGTGCATTAGTGTTGATTCCCCGAGTTAACTCCTCACTACTCTCTATTTAGTCAGTTAACTGAAGACTAGTTGACTAGTTAACTCAACTAGGTGGCAATTCACTCCCGTAATTGTTTGAGAGACTAGACTAGGTGGTAGTTCACTCCCATAACTATTGGTGTGTTTCCATATCACTCTAGACCACCATTATGGTGCATTGGTTCACCTCTAGTGTGAACGCATTTAGTTATACAGAGTATATCATGTGTAAATTATTCATTATTCACAACGGTTAATGAGAATTCTTTTATTCTTTCTTTCCTTCTTATTTTTTCTCAAATTCTCTCTGCAAATGTGTGTATTATTGTTTATCTATATCTATTCTATACAGGTTCAACACATTTACATGGTATCAGAGCCGACGGATTGCTAAGCAAAATCTATACCAAAATTTTTGCAGGTATAAAAGATTGAAGACAACGGAAAGATGGAATTCCAAAAAGAATTCATTCTTACACCTTACAAATATTTTTCATGGAAGGAGAAAATATCCATACATCTCTGATCCAGAGGGTTGTATAGGTTAACCATGAATACAGATACAGATCCGACATCAACCATAGAAAAGTCCAAGTACTTAAATCGCATGGATGAGGCACTCAGAACAATTTGCAGTCTTATTTCTCCCGATCTCCTTTTTCATATATCTTCCCGTAAGACTCCCAATGAATCTTGGACCACCTTGTAAGGGCTCTTTAGAAAATAGGATGAGATGAGGGGACACATGCTAGAGGTGTATCTTTTCACATTGGATCCAAAAAGCTTCGAGAATATCCAATATTTCTTTACAAAATTCAAGGATTTACTGTCACAACTCAAAGCTTGCAGGGTTGATAAATCGAAGGTGGAGAAACAAATGGTTATCACAATTCTCTTCAATATTGGTCCTGAATTCTATGTATTCATATCTACATTCCATACTGTCATATTCGCTTCTGGAGCCACCTGGAAGATGCCTTCTCTTGAGGAATTTATTGAATCCCTGACACAAGAGCAAACCAAGCTCATCAACATGGGCACAATCAAAGGCCCAAGGGTGCATGCACTCACTATGCATGATTGAAGCCAAAAATATAAGAAATCTAAAGATAAAGATAAGCAAAAATCTCATGCACATCTGAAGAAGGAAGGGTACATAAAACCCTTCACCGATGCCTCTTGATCCAAAGGAGAAAAGGGAAGAAAAGGGGAGAAATGCACGTAATGTCACACATGATTCTATTCAGAATCCACATGCATGAAAAATAAAATATATCTGATGCCTCAAATACTTCATAAAAACAACCTTGGAGATCGCATCCCCGAGGGTGCAAAGAAGAAGAATCCAGAAGATCTGAATTCCAAGAAAGGAAATTCTATCCATGGCTTGATTGCCATCAATTCCTCTCTCGATGCTTGGATTGTTGATTCAGGATTATCACATCACATGGATGCATCAAAAGTAGTCTATTATTCTTTGGATACATGCAAAGGTCCTCCTATTTTGATGGGGGACAACTCTTCTATAGAAGTCACCGACAAAGGAAGGATTGAACTCACCAATGGAAGCTTCGAGAATGTGTTGCATGTTCCCAAACTTTCTATGAACCTTGTCTCCATATATCAGATGAAAAATTCTGGCACCAGAAAGAAAGTAATATTCACACCAAATTCTGTGGACATGTACAACATGAAAACCAACTCCAAGGTTGCTACTGGTGAGGTAAATCATCAGTCTAGATTGTATACTTTTTCTGAATTCATTGAACCTGATTTTGCTTTACTGCTTACTCATGCTGATGAAAGTAGTAGGATATGGGATGAAAGGTTTGGACATTTGAATTTCAGATACATGCAACAACTTAGCAAGAACAAATTAGTTGAGGTTCTACCAGAAATCCATTTCTCCAAGGGTTTATGTGAGGGAAGTGTTCTCATAAAACACCCTCAAGAGAAATTCGACAAGGGAAAGTCTCAGTGAGCTTCCACAGCTTTAGATCTGATCCATAGTGATCTCATGGGTCCTTTTCCGCATCCATCAATAAAAAAAGAGAGGTTTGTTCTCATTTTTGTTGATGATTTCTCACGGTTTACATAGATCTACTTTCTCAGGCAAAAATCTGAGGTCTTTCAACACCTCAAAGATTTCAAAGCTTTGGTTGAGACACATTCTGGAAAGAAGATCAAAGTACTTCGAACTGTTAATGGGGGAGAGTATGTGAATCATGAAACCTATAATCTTTGCCATGAGGCAGGGATTCATTTGCAACACACAATTCTCTATACTCTAGAGAAAAAAAGGGTTGTTGAGCGGTAAAAACGATCTCTAAAGGAGATGGCATCTTGCATGTTGCATGCAAAGTCACTACCATAGAGACTATGGGAAGAAGAACTTAACTGTGAAACATACATCCAAAACAGATATCCCCATATATCTGTCAAGGATAAGACCCCCTATGAGGCTTAGAGTGGCCTAAAACCGGAAGTGACCCACTTCCACATTTTCGGTTCACGTGCATGGGCCCAGATTCCCTCTGAAAAGAGGAAGGAACTTGATCCACAGAGCACTGAGTGCATTTTTGTTGGATACCCTGATGGTGTGAAGGGATATCATCTTATTGATCTTTCCTTGACTGACTCATGACTGAGCGTAGTGTCCAATTAGAGGAAAGTGTCTCACATGTACCTCAATAACCGCATATAGACACCTTCACTCTTCCACCTGTCTGAGATTATCATCATGCACATGCCAACTCTTCTTCAGATGAGAGTTCTGATTCAGAGGACTCAGATTATGCATATTCATATTCAGAGTCAGTACAATCAGATGTAGAGTTAGAGCATCCAGATGCAGTTGCAGAACCAGAGCAGAGCCCCAAGTGGGCACAGACTACTCTTCAGGCTACAGGGGATCTCATTGGTGATCCAGCCGATACTAGGAATTGATCTGATTTCAAGGAGCCTCCTATTGCACTCACCACCTCTGAACCATTGCCCTCTAGGCATAATTTCTTGGTTCAGTCTTTCGATCCAAAGTCTTATGGCGAGGCCACTGGAAATCCCTTTTGGGAATCCACCATGCAAGATTTGTACAACTCCCTCCTCGAGAACCAGACTTGGGATTTGGTTCCCCTTCCTTCTGGGAGGAAAATTGTCAAATGCAGATGGGTATACAAGACCAAGAGCGAAGCAGATGGATAGATCGAAAAACAAAGCCATGCTTGTCGCCAAAGGCTTTCAGCAGGTTCATGGTATTGACTATGATGAGACCTCCACTCCAGTAGCAAAGATGGATTCAATATGATTGGCACTTTCCATTGCGACAGCCAAAGGATGGGAAGTCCATCAGATGGACGTGAAGAATGCATTTCTTCACGGTTATTGATCTGAAAATAGAAGGCTGACTTGTTATTCTATGCAAGCACCCTCTACTTCATAAAAATAAACTTTACAGGACCTTACTTCATGTGTTAAAATATGCCAAATAAATTATATGCTAAGTTTTATGCTTCTTCCTTTAAATGTTCATCTGTGAGAAATTGTTCTTTTAAATGGTTAAATATGTGCTTTAAATGAAAACACAGCAACATAACTTGCAGCAAATNAAACTCAGAACAATCACAACATGATAAACGAGTTCACCCCCCTCCGGGCTACATCTCCTTAAGCCTCCATGAATGGACTTGGCTCTCTGGGAATAATTAGTCAAAAGTTCTTTTACAAGCTACTACTCAACTCCAATGGAAAAACAGACTATACCATTGAGATCAGAACACATAAAAACCCCAAAAATGACTAATAGAACTCTGAAAATGGATCATGGCTCATCCGGGCATGACCTCTTCTACATGTGGCCATAAGCTTCCCTGAGCTTCTCTTTGGAAAAAACACCTGTAAAGTCTTCAAAAGCCTCTAAAACCTGTCCCAATGTGTTCAGAGCATATCAATTAGCCAAAAATGATTATTCAATCACAGAAAACAAACATATGCTCACCAAACCATGTCCTCCATCAATGAGGGCTTCAAGCTCCCTAGAGCTTGCTGAAACTTCAATGGTGAAAAAACTTGTAGAAGAAGTCTTCAAATGTCCTTGAAAACAACACCAATGGATCCATCACATCCAAAAACCCATGGCTGGGCTTTTATGGCACCTCAATCGGCCAAAAGATGAAGAAGTTAGGCCTCCTCCATTTTCCTCCTTCAAGCTTGCTGAAACTGGTTCGCCAAAACGCACCTCTGTGTGCATGAACCAAGAACACGCTCCAAAACACACGTTAAAACCTAGCACTGAGCGGTTTCGAAAAATGGTCTAAACTGTAGGACGGTTAGGGCGCCTCCAGCCCCTAACCGCCTAGCACTCAGGCATATGGGTCATACGACCTCGGGCTTTGGCAAAAAGTTTAACCGTTCCAAAAACCGTTTGAAGCCGTGGAACCAACTCACGTGCTCCAGTTACAAATGTATGGTCATATACAAGGCGCATGTGACCGGGGGCTCTACGCATTGTAAACACCGTGCGCATTGATACATATTACAATGGTATATAAACTTTGGGTTATATGTTATAACCCGTGCCACATATAAAAATACATGGTTATATGTTGAAACGGAACCACGGGTCATATATAAACCCACGTGCAAACATCACGGGTTACAGTCATATGTATAGTGAAAATAACCGCAACCATGGAACCACGGGTCAGGGCTAGGCCCCGACCCGCTCCCCTTTTCCACTTAATACAACAATCAACCATAAATAAAATGAAATTCATATCCATTACAAGGAGTAAGCAACGACATATTGGCTAGCGGAGGTTTGTTAAAGCATTGTATAGTGGAGGGAGGTCCGGGGGTCGAACCCCACGGCCTCCAACATTTTTTTACACATAACTCCAAAACCAATAGCCAATTACGGGGTGCCACGTGGTAGCCCATTATTGGGCCACGTGGCACCTTACCATTCGCCAAATCATGCCACGTGTTGTAATATAAATGGACCAACTGTCAACCAATCACAAACTACCACGTCAGCAGGTGCCATGTCAAGCCATGTCATCATCCGTACGGATTGTACGGACTACCCAGTCGGCATCCATTTTTTTTTACTATTTGGCGATTCGGACAGATCGCGATATCTCTCGCTCCCGACGTTCGTTTGAGATGAAACGAATTGCATTGGATTCATGACGACGAGGGCTACACTCTCGTTTGTTTTGAAGCAATTCCAATAATATTGATTTTTTGAGGTAAAATTTGCCCCCTGGTCCAGATTTTGATCACACCTTCCCACTGAAAGGCTTTTGGACCCACAAAAGCTTATGTCTTCTTTCAAGTTATATCAAAATCTTTTCGACAATCACCTGAATTCTTTGACATGCCGGGCACTACCACTGGCTATGTCCTTCAACCACTGCTCTTTGGCTATTGCTGGCCCACTGCTTTCACTGTGCTTGGAAGACTGCCAACCTTCCCACTGAGAATCAAGTCCCTCTTTCGAACTCTTTGGCATCAACAAAATCAGCTCTCCAATGGCTGCAAAAACTTCCTATGACATCTTGTCACAAGCCAAGAAAACCATCAATATTGAAAACAAATCATACAAGATTGGAAACGATGCCAACGAAATATTTTGTTCTTCAAACAAACTGTCGCATCTCATACTTTATCAAAGCACATGGCATTTTCAAAATCAACTTTCAAGTCAATAAACACCATCGACTAAACATAAGTCGAACAACACGAATGACACAACATAGTCGTCAGAAAATCATCAACACCAGTCGAGACTCATTTGAAACATCATATCAACCTTCCCATAAATGCACACATAATGCTGAAAAGTGCATTTACAATCAGAAAAATGCAAGTGTTACTTGCTTAAGAAATCCAACCATTTCTTACCAAGCCAACTCAACGGTGACTTTTTCTGCTGAACATCATCCTCTTGTGAATCATCTTGACTCACATCGATGATGGAATCTCCTCTTCCATTCTTTCCAAACTCTTTATCCAACTGCTTCTTGTGCTGTGGATGAGTAATTGGATGCAACGTCCAACATTGGTCAATGAGATGACCCCGCTTCTAACAATGAGTGCAAACCTTTTGCATCCTCTTTTCACGCTGTCTTTGCTTAGAAAGTTTCCTGAAAGCGGTTAATCTTTTCCAACACTTTGAAACATGATAGTTATATAAACCACAATATGTACATGGATTCTTTCTTCCATTTTTACATACATAATCAAAAGCAACTGAATGATAAGCAGAATTATACCTGGAGCATTCACCTTTATCGCCTCTTTGAGGAGGTGAATCTGAAAAGCTACAAGCTCTCCTTTGAAGACCATCAACAGTGTTCTTGTCCTCATCACTGTCACAACTTTCTTGTTCCACACATTCGCATTCATCTTGAATACAATCCTTGCATGCTGGAGGGAATGAACTTTCAACAAAAGTTCTCGAACTTTCACCTTTAAAGCCTTCCTGAGGAGGTGAACTTGAAACAAAGTTTATCCTTGGAACTTTTTCCTTTGTCTCCTCGACTTTGGAATTTTCTCCATCTTTCCATTCATAACCAAGACCACAATACTTGGGTCTTTCTTCAACAACAATAGGTTCAAAAATGCCTTGTGCATGCTTGCCCAAACCTTTACCTTCATAGCCCATTTTTAACAACAACTTGGACCCTATTCCTCTTGTGTGACTCTCAAAACCACCAAAACATTCATCTTTAGAGGAATTAGAAGATAAAATAACACTGCATACCTCATGTTTATGCATGTACTTGGTAAGGGTTTCCTTTGCCTCATGGAGTTGAATCTTCATCTCATGCAACCTTTGCAAAAGCTGGTCTTTTTCCTACTTCATGACCATCAACTGCTCTTCAAGAACAATGCACTTATTCCTGTCTTCACACATCTCTTTCATCAAATCTCTCATGATTAGAATTTCCTCTTTGTCAAAGAATGGAGATAATGAAGATGTATAAGAACTACCAACGTTTGAAGCTTCCTCCATCCTTGGAAGATATCAAACTTCAACACAAAAATTGCACAAAAACCAAAAGCTAAATCTCAAGCTATCAATGGCAAACACATGAGCAAAACAAACTATGCTCTGATACCACTTGATCTGAAAATAGAAGGATGACTTGTTATGCTATGCAAGCACCCTCTACTTCATAAAAATAAACTTTACATGACCTTACTTCATGTGTTAAAATATGCCAAATAAATTATGTGCTAAGCTTTATGCTTCTTCCTTTAAATGTTCATCTGTGAGAAATTGTTCTTTTAAATGGTTAAGTATGTTCTTTAAATGAAAACACAGCAACATAACTTGCAGCAAATAAACCATCAAACTCAGAACAATCACAACATGATAAAGGAGTTCACCCTCCGGGCTACATCTCCTTGAGCCTCCATGAATGGACTTGGCTCTCTGGGATTAATTAGTCAAAAGTTCTTTTACAAGCTGCTGCTCAACTCCAATGGAAAAATAGACTGTACCATTGAGATCAGAACACATAAAAACCCCAAAAATGACTAATAGAACTCTGAAAACGAATCATGGCTCATCCGGGCATGACCTCTTCTACATGTGGCCATAAGCTTCCCTGAGATTCTCTTTGGAAAAAACACCTGTAAAAGTATTCAAAAGCCTCTGAAACCTGTCCCAATGTGTTCAGAGCATATCAATTAGCCAAAAATGATTATTCAATCACAGAAAACAAACATAGGCTCACCAAACCATGTCCTCCATCAATGAGGGCTTCAAGCTCCCTAGAGCTTGTTGAAACTTCAATGGTGAAAAAAATTGTAGAAGAATTCTTCAAATGGCCTTGAAAATAGCACCAATGGATCCAGCATGTCCAAAAACCCCTGGTTGGGCTTTTACGGCACCTCAATCAGCCAAAAGATGAAGAAGTTAGGCTTCCTCCATTTTCCTCCTTCAAGCTTGCTGAAACTGGTTCGCCAAAACGCACCTCTGTGTGCATGAACCAAGAACACACTCCAAAACACGCGTTAAAACCTAGCACTGAGAGGTTCCAAAAAATGGTCCAAACTGTAGGACGGTTAGGGTGCCTCCAGCCCCTAACCGCCTAGCACTCAGGCATATGGGTCATACAACCCCAGGCTTTGGCAAAAAGTTTAACCATTCCAAAAACCATTTGAAACCGTGGAACCAACTCACGTGCTCCAGTTACAAATGTACTACGCATTGTAAACACCGCGTGCATTGATACATATTACAATGGTATATAAACTTTGGGTTATATGTTATAACCCGTGCCACATATAAAAATGCACGGTTATATGTTGAAACGCAACCACGGGTCATATATAAACCCGCGCACAAACATCATGGGTTACAGTCATATGTATAGTGCAAATAACCGCAACCATGGAACCACGGGTCGGGGCTAGGCCCCAGCCCGCCCCCCTTTTCCACTTAATACAACACTCAACCATAAATAAAATGAAATTCGTATCCATTACAAGGAGTAAGCAGAGACATATTGGCTAGCGGAGGTTTGTTAAAGCGTTGTATAGTGGAGGGAGGTCCGGGGGTCGAACCCCACGGCCTCCAACATTTTTTTACAGATAACTCCAAAACCAATAGCCAATTACGGGGTGCCACATGGCAGCCCATTATTGGGCCACGTGGAACCTTACCATTTGCCAAATCATGCCACGTGTCGCAATATAACTAGTCCAACTATCAACAAATCACAAACTTCCACGTCATCAAGTGCCATGTCAAGCCACATCATCATCCGTTCGGATTGTACGGACTGCCCAGTCAGCATCCATTTTTTTTAACTATTTGGCGATTCGGACAGATCGCGATATCTCTCGCTCCCGACGTCCGTTTGAGACAAAACGAATTGCATTGGATTCGTGACGACGAGGGATATGCTCTCTTTCATTTTGAAGCAATTCCGAGAATGTTGATTTTTTGAGGTAAAATTTGCCCCCTGGTCCAGATTTTGATCACTTATCTCTCTGAGGATACCTACATGGAGCATCCCTAGGGATTTATGTAGGACTCATCTTTGGTCTGTCGACTGAAGAAGTCTCTTTATGGCCTCAAGTAGGCTCCGAGGGCATGGTATGCCAAGATTGACCCCTACCTGTTGTCACAGAACTTTGTACGTTGTAAATCAGACCTGAATGTCTACATGATTAGGACGGTTGATTCACTTCTACTTTTAGTTCTGTATGTCGATGATTTTTTGATCACCAGGTGCTCGACTTCAGTGATTGTTGCAGTCAAGAAGATTCTACATGACAGGTTTTTGATGACGGAGATGGGTCTGCTACACTTCTTCCTTGAACTCAAGATTAGTCAGGATGCATTGAGCATCAAACTGTCTCAGGCCAAGTATGCACAAGATCTCCTTGAGAGATTTCACATGATATATTGCAAGTCCACTCTGACTCCTTTCCTATCAGGAGTCAAAATTAAGGATGGCGGGGAGACTCCACTGGTTGACAACACACTATATAGACAGCTAGTGGGGATCTTGTTGTATCTCACACACTTCAGACCATACCTCTCATATGTAGTTGGTGCAGTTTACAGGTTCATGCCGGAGCCACATGAGCTACATTGGAAAGATGCAAAGCGTATCCTTCGATATGTATAGGGCACCATCACCTTTGGGATTCATTACGAAACAAACTCTACATTATATCTCATTGGGTTTACTGATTCCGACTCAGTTGGAAATAGCATTGATTGCAAGTCCACATCTAGTTACTCACTTAGTCTTGGTTCTGGGCCTATCTGTTGGTTGAGCAAGAAGAAATCTACCATTTCTCTATATTCA
>JASDQU010435392.1:73595-83979 GCA_032191745.1 Picea mariana
TCTCTCATGCCTAAGTGACCTTCCATGGTGGGAGAAAAGAAATACGATGGGACAGGATATCCTTTCAAACTATTTCTCAAGGAATCTCTTGCGCAAGAGAGGAATGAGATGATGCATAGTTTTGCGCAAATCCTTCAACGACTACCAACATGCGATTCATCTTTTTCAAGAAGAAGCGTTGCCCCCTTAAAGTTACAGATCGAATTAGATATTCCTATATTTTAAGTTTAGATAGACGCAGACGTTGTAGAAAAATGGTTGAATCTACTAGAAGGGTATTTTTCTATCCATAAATTTTCCAATAGAGAAAATATTGCATTTGTGCTCCTCAAAGTTGTCCTCCACATCAAATATTAGTGGGATCATTTCTGTGAGAAAAAGGAAATAAAGGAACCATCATTATTTATAATCTCACTCACCTCGGATTCCTTCAAGGATGCTATTAAGGAAAAATATTACCTTGTTGGAAGTTATGACGACCTGTATACAAGATGGACCACACTGCGGCAGGAAAGGGACCAAATAGTGCAAGAGTTCACAAATATCTTCCATACCTTGAACACCAAGATGGGTATCAAATATTTTGAGTGAAATTTGGTGCTCAAGTACCGCAACAGTCTGCATAGATACATCCACATAGAAATGTAATTTATGTACATCTCATCCTTGGGTGCAACATATCGATATTTTGTCAAAATCGAGCATAAGCTTAAACAAAAGATGCGACAATTTGGGTCTGGGAACCCCTCATATCAGAAGTAGGGAAAGGGCAGCCCTAACTCGTAAAACAAAGGGAAGATAAAATATGGAAAGCCTCAGGACAACCAGTATAAGCCACAAACAAATAATGGAAATGGAAAGACAAAGAAAGACACCGGTAAGTCATGCAACTTCCATCAGAGCCCTTGGCATAACAGTATTGATTTCCACTCAAAGTAGTCATTGGTGGATAAGGTGAAAGCCTATGAACCCTATGCAGGTTCTAACTTTGAGTCAAAACCAAAAAAGGGGAGATGGATTATTGATGCGAAACCCAGTGCCACCGTTGCTACCACCAAGATCCAGCTCAGTGAATCAGATGAGCTAGAGGAAGGTGAGGGCCTCTTTTAGTGAAGGTACTCTGATGGACTTCATCGTTGATAATGGTATCTAGAAGAACACCATCTCAGCAAAGGTTTTCAAGCGGTAGGCCCTGTCGAAAATACCTCACCCTGCAGACATACACCATCGGATGGGTCCGCGAAGGAAGCGATCTTCATGTCCTACGACATAAATCCCTTCAAAGATGAGGTATTGGGTGATGTCGCTTCCCTTGAAGTTTTTGATGTTCTTTTGGGCTAACGTTATTTATGGAAATGTCATGTTATATATGAGTCTAGGCCTCATAGTGTTATTATTACTTTGGACAAGAAATTGTATAGGATACCTGAGGTATTCCTACCTACTACCATTTAATTTATCTCTTCCAAGCAATGTAAGAAGGTCATCTCTTGGTCCAAGAAGTTTGTATAATTTGTGATTCGCTCTCAAAATGAGCAGAAGGTTGCAAACGCATCCATGTCCACCACGACTGATCTCTCCACGTAGCAGAAGCAAGTGGATAAGATCATGCAAGAATACAAAGACATATTCTCCTCACCCATTGGGGTACGTCTACACTTTCATGTCAAGCATTCAATCGATCTAACCCCCAACTCACTGCTACCCAATGGGACAATCTATCGTCGCTCTCTGTTAGAAAACGAGGAGATTAAGCATCAGATCCAAGAACTTCTCCAAAAGGAGAACATCTGGCCCAGCTCATCACCTTGTGGAAGCCCAATCATGCTTTTGCAAAAGAAAGATGGGAGTTGGTGACTCTACATCAATTACTAAGCCCTAAATAAAATCACAGTCAGGAATCGATACCCGATTCCCCTAATCAACAATCTCCTTAACCAGCTCAAGGGGGAAAAATACTTCAGTAAGATTGATCTGAAGTTTTTCTACCATCAGGTCCCAATAGAGAAAAAAAATGTATGGAAAACTTCCTTCAAGTCCAAAGAAGGTCTTTTTGAGTGGTTGGCCATGGCCATTGGTTTAACGAATTCCCCAACAACTTTCATGAGGATGATGAATGATATATCTCAGACTTTCACCAATTATTTTGTGGTGGTGTATCTAGATGACATCCTCATATTCCACAACAAGAATTGGGTTGAACACTTGAATCATATTCAGCGGGTTCTACACACTCTGCGACAACATAATCTATATGTAAATTTGGAAAACTGCTCCTTTGGCATGGACAAGGTCCAATACTAGGCTACATTATTGATGATCATGGGGTGCATGTGGATCCAACCAAGATCTAGGTCATTCATGACTAGCCAGCCCCAACCACACTCACTAAGCTTTAGAGATTTTTAGGCCTTTCCAGTTTCTATCACAAATTCGTGTTGGGATTATCCTATATTGTATGGTCCCTCAGCCAAGTAACTGAGGGTGGTGGTAAGGAAAATTTTGCATGGGCCATGTCTCAAAAAAATGCGTTTGATGATCTGAAGAAACACTTGAGCTCATCCCCAATACTCTCATTACTTGACCTGCAACAACCCTTTGAGATCGAAACAAATGCTTCATACTATGTTGTGGGTGCATTTCTCACTCAAAATAGACACCCAATGGCCTATCATAGAGATACACTATCAGATGTCGTTTGTAAGTACCCTACTTACAACAAAGAAATGTACTCCATTGTGAAAGTATTCCGATAGTGGAGGCATTACATTCTCGGGAAGGAGACATTTATACCAATCATAAGCCATTGCAGTTCATGCAAACATAAGGAAAATTGCAGAATGACCATCATCATAAGTGGTCCACATACTTTTAGTAGTTCCATCTCAACATCAAGTATAAGATAGGAAGAAACAATCTCGTCATTGATTACCTAAGTTTTCCTCAAGTTGTATCACTCACCACGGTGCTAAACTCCTGCAACCACGAGACCTTCAGATGGCCCCAACTCTATGAGAGAGAGATCCTGACTTCGCCTCTACCTACCATATGCTAGGCACAAACACAACTCTCACTGATTTCCATCTTTAGGATGGGTTATTGTGCCATCTGTTCCATCTCTACATTCCATCAAGCGAGTGAGAGAAGATGATTTTGGAGGCTCACTACATTTGGGTGGTAGGACACTTCGTCGTAGAGAAGACAATGGCAGTGATACAACAACATTTCTATTGGCTGAAATTTTGATAGGATGTCAACAAGTATATCAGGTCCTGCACTACCTGCACCATTTTCAAACCAGACATTAAGAAATAAGGCATGTACACCCCTCTTCCTACTCTTGAAAGGCCTTGAGAATCTTTCTCGATACACTACATGTCGGGCCTTTCATCAACCAAGCGGTGAAATTACTATGTTTTTGTGGTGGTTGATCGTTTTTCTAAAATGGTGATTATGGCCGCCTGTAAGAAGAGCATCACAACAGAGGCCACTGCTAGGATTTTCTTCGAACGAGTTTGGGTACATTTTGGATACCAAAAACCATTGTCTCATATCGGGACAGTCGGTTCCTCAGCACATTATGGTCGATTCTCTGGTCACTACTGAACACCAAGCTCACCAAATCCATAGCCTTCCACCCTCAGAATGATGGCTAAATTGAGGTCTTCAACCGAATGATCATGCATATCCTTTGCATGTACAATTCTAAGAATCCATGCACATGGGGTGAGATTCTACCCTATGTTCAACACAACTACAAGATACCCATACATAGCTCAACTAGCCACAACCCCTTTCTGGTGGGGTTTGGATTTCAACCATCGGTTCCCATGGATGTTTCAATACCCCTTACGGCCACCCAGTAAGACTCATCCCATGCTCAAACTGAAGTCGAAAAAGCTACCCGATTCATTGAGTGAATCCAACACATCCTCCAATAGGTTCAGGATATTTTACAAAACTCCAATGAAAAATACAAGAAGCACCATGATCAACACCAAGTGCCACATAAGTTTCAAGTGGGAGATAAAGTTTGGTTGCACTTGCAGAAAGAATTCCTTACGGGGCCCCATCAGAATCTTCACCCACTCCGTTGTGGACCTTACTCCATCACCAAGTTCATAGGTGACAATGGTTTTGATCTCAACATTTCCCCCTTCGTTGGCTTGCACCCAATATTTAATCCGGACCTTCTTTGACCATATTTTCCACCATTATTGGACACCTCAGAAATAACTTAACAATTGACACCAACAGAGATAAACCCTAACTCATGGAACATGCATCCACTAATCAAATTTTGGACACACAGGTTAATGGAAACCACTAATAGAGGATCCAACTTTATCGGGTTGTCAAAGCAGGGCAACTCCTACACCAAGGCAAGTGGCTCACCCGGGGACAAATTCAACATAAATTTCCTTAACTGATGGGGGAAATCAATGCAATGGATACCATTTATTCCTAAGGGGGGAGGATTGATCCAGGTGTATATTGGTGGCCACCCACCTATTCCAACTAAATCACATGCATTTTTCATTTTGGCAGTTATTTTCTTAGCGTTTCGGGTCCTGAACTTCCGGGGTCATTTTGAGGCCCTAAACAACAGTTTTTAGTCTTGCCACAATCACACTATAAATAAATTTAGAGTGTGACAACATAATGTGTAGTCCTTAAATATACCTTTCCAACGGGCTATCATGCACCTAAAACGTAGATCATATGCAAAAGTTACGACCCGAGGAAGTTGATGTACCTACTTACCCCAACGAGGCCCACATGACTTTTGGTGCTTCATCTCCTAGGGTTAGGTTTTTTGATGTCTAGGGTTTTGGAATTCATGTTTGATGTAAAAATGTCTTTGGAGCCTCATTGTACCATTATAGCAAGGTTGTTTCAATTTGCATTTTACAGTTTCAACATATTTCTTTATTGAATAGAAGCCAAGTTTTATTGTATCTTTGTTATTGTTTATTGTATCTCTATGTTGATAATATAGATCTATATTCATTTTGTTCTACTCAAAAAAACAGTATCACTATCGCTCCTCAACATTACCAAGATGATGGTTGATGCTATTAACTTATCTCTTCACTAATTTTGATGTGCATGTAACTCATTATTGTTAACCATCTTGGGGTTAGCCTTTTTCTTTATAAAACCCACTTTTAATTCACTTTATAATTGGTATATAAAAATTGGCTTTTTATATATAATGTATTATTTTATTTTTTTTACTGAATTAGTAAAAATTATTTTAACTGATTCAATAAAAATATTTACCGAATCTATAAATTGTTTTGTACAGATTAGTGAAAAAAAAACTTACAAAATAATTTAAGAAATACCATGAACCAAAATCATTAAATTTAATACCAATATAATGAAAATATTTAATAATTTACTCAATAAAATAAAATATTTAATAAATATAATAAATAATAATGATATTTACAATGAATGAACCCCAACTATAAATATAGTTTATGAAATACCTCTTTATGAAAAGATGTTTCTTTTAACTTATTTATTTATTATTTATTTATAAATATTTACCARTATATTTTATTAACCTTATGCATAACATATAACATTAATATGAGATTTGAATATCAAATTTGAAGTTAGATTTTAACACTATGAAAACATTTGAAAAGTAAAAAATTAAGATAAGTCAAATGGTTCTAATATAATGTGTTATATTATATTCTTGGAAATTGTTCTAATATAATGCATGTTATATTACGCTCTTGGAAATTGTTCTATTGATTATAATTTCTAATTCATTTTAACTCTACGTGTATTTGGATTTTGATAAATTATTGATTTAGATTTATGTGTATTTTATATTCTATTATTAATTTCAAAATTGTATTTATGTGTGGATGTATATCATCATGTTTTACATTTCTTAATATATCAATATATTAATACTAAAGTTAAAAAAAATAGAAGCAATCATTGTCATTTTAACTTGTTAATATAGATATCAAAAATGGTAGTGCACAAAGGGCCTTGTTTCATTCCTATATTATAATTGATTTTTAATGATAAATCTTTATTATTTTCAAACTTGGAAATGACCTTCTTGTAGAACCTTATTACTATGACTCTCAACCAAGGAGGACTCCAACATCTTATAGCTTCTCCCAAATGTTATTTTTAGGGACTTTGTCAAAATATTTTATAAAGTAACAACAAAAGAGATTAACCTTGTTATTTCAACAATCTTCATCTATAATATTAAGAGTAATTAGGTGTTTTAAAGTCCAATGATAACTTCAAGAACCATCTTACCCTTTATCTATCTTATCACAACTTTCAAGCCATGAAGTAATCATCTTTTCCAGTATTAATCCATACAACTTGCCAAGAAGAAAGCTTATCATAATAGTCTTATAATTTGAAAAAAAAAATTGTCACTGCTTATTAAAAATAGGAGTTCAATAAGGAATTCCATCCAAAGCTTAGGAAAGCATTCCTTAACTATTAGATTATAAAGCATGTTAATGTGAGGAAAAATAATATATCCTACAATATTTAGAAATTCAACATGATAACCTTCAAAGTAAATCATCTTCCCCTTTCACGGGATGCTTGACTCCAAACTCAATCTCTTCTATATTTGGTGTTGCAAGAATGCTTTGGTTTCTTGCTAAGGATTCCGAAAAAAAAAAATTAAGGTAGAAGTTCAATTCACCCATAACATGTTTAACCTTTCTAGTTAAACATGTTAAATTTAAGGTAGAAGTTCAATTCACCTATGTTTAACCTTTCTAGTTAAGATGTTTCTCCAAACAAAATGGGTCAAACATAGGAAAGTTCATGAATTTTTCCTTCTATTTGTGTATGTGTTACCGTTTTTTATTTTTCACAAGAGTTTTGTACTATTTTATTTTGATAGTTTTTAGGGATTATCTAAGCATATTTATTGTTTTTCCTAGAATTATTAAAACCGTTACCATACCATGGATAATTATTCAATCGATTTTTCTCTTTGAAATATTTATTGTTTTTCCTAGAGTTCTTAAAATTGTTACCATACCATGGATAATTAGTCAAGCAATTTTTCTTTTTGAAAGATGTAGTAAAAGAGTACTTTTAATGTCAAAGTTACAACAAAAATATATAAATGTCAACTTGAATGGCTAAAAATATTGAACCCTAGAATTACATGGTTTCAACTAATCATTTCAAAGTTCCAAGAAGAATTTCTTAGAGGTGGATAAATTTTGCAAACTTGAATACCCTTGCTTTTATGATTAATGTACTTTCCTTCTCACCTATAGACTATCAAAGCACAAAATTTCTTTGCCATTTTGATTTTGATCTATACATTGTCATGGATACTCCACTATGATAGTTCATCACGATATATCTTACAATATTATGAGATTTCTTATTATATTGTGTTTTATTTAGATTCTATATGTAATGTTGCTAGATTAATGCATAAAATACTAAATAAATTGAAACTAAAATGAAAGATACAAGAAAATAACACACCATAAGGAAACAAATTAGAAAAAGAAAAATAAGGAAACAGATGAGGGGAGGGGGGAAAGGGGGGAAATCATAGGAAAGAGAAACAAATTAGGATGGTTTCCTGAGGCGATGAATGATAGGTTTCTAAGATTGGATGAGTTTATACCCATCTTCATGGTTAAAGTTGCTTAGATGTTTTTCAATTTCCATAGCTTTGCAAACGATGCGTGATGAGTAATAGGGTTCTAAGGCCAAGATTTTGGTTTGGTCAAAACAAAATAAATGTTTATATTTGAAAGAGTGTTCGAGAATAGCTGCTTTTGAGATGCCATTGTGGGTTGTGTCAATTATGTTCTCTTTGAGATGGGCTTTGAACGATCTACTAGTTTGGCAACTGTATAATTTACCACAGGAGCAAGGAATTTGTTAAACTCTCGAGCCACGAAATGGGTTTGATTTGTGTTTGGCATATTGAAAGATTGTTTGAGGGTTTTGGAAGGCTTAAAGATGGTTTTGAAGTTCCTTTTTGTGAGAATTTTGGATATGTGATTTGTAGTTCCTTGGATGTAAGGAAGATAAATAAGGGCTAGGGGGGAGAGGGGAGGAAGAAGGCAATTTATTTTATTCAGGATTGCGTGATCAATGGAAATATTTGTTTATTTGAGAGATGGTGTAACCATTGGAAAAAAGGGCCTTGTGATCTAGATTATTATTGTCACGAAATGAGAGCAGAGATATAACATAGAAATATACAACTCGATATATCGGATATTCAACAATATAACATAAATGTATCAGAGATGCAACCATAAACAAAGAGATATAGTAATACAATTTCTATTAATGAGCGAAAATGTATAAAGACTATAAAAATACAGAGTGAAAGACTCGCTAGAATGGTGGCATCTTATCTTTGAGGAGAGATATGACGACTACTGGCATTCGCAAGATGATCCTTACAATGAGGCTCAGAAGGCCTTTTTACAATAAACAAGAATGCCCAAAACCCTAGACATTCAAAAACCTAACCCTAGGAGATGAAGTGCCAAAATTCATGTGGGCCTCGTTTGGGTAAGTTAGTACATCAACTTCCCGGGGTCGTAACTTTTGCATACGATCTTCGTTTTAGGCGCATGATAGCCCGTTGGAAAGGTATCATCGAGGAGATTAATTTTGGAAGCAATATGGAAGGAAATTCCATATTTCTCCTCGTTTTCACATAAGCATCTTTTAGGGCCTCAAAATGGCCCTGGAAATTAAAAATTACTAAAAATAGTAAATTACCAAAATTGCCAGAAAATTGTTTTGAGCTAGTTGGAAAAGGTGGGTGGCCACCGATATCCACCTAGATCAATCATCCCTCCTTAGGAAGTAATGGTATCCATTGCGTTGAGTGCACGAGGGAGAAGAAAAAATGTTTGTTGAATCTAAATCTTGGTAAGTTGCTTGCCTTACTGGAGACGTCGCATTGCTCAGTTTGTGGAAGTTTGTTACAAACCTGTCGAGGCTGAGGCTGTTCAACAAGTTGAGCTGCATGAGAGAACGGTGTGCAGANAGAGAGAGGAAGAAAAAGGCAAGTTATTTTATTTAGGATTGCGTGATCAATGGAAATATTTGTTTATTTGAGAGATGGTGTAACCATTGGACAAAAGGGCCTTGTGATCCGGATTATTTTCGTCACGAAATGAGAGGAGAGATATAACATAGAAATATACAGCTTGATATATCGGATATTCAACAATATAACATAAATGTATCAGAGATGCAACCATAAACACAGAGATATAGTAATACAATTTCTATTAATGAGTGAAAATGTATAAAGACTATAAAAATACAAAGTGAAAGACTCACTAGATTGGTGGCAGCTTATCTTTGAGGAGAGATGTGACAGCTACTGGCATTCGCAAGATGATCCTTACAATGAGGCTTTGAAGGCCTTTTTACAATAAACAAGAATGCCAAAAACCCTATACATCCAAAAACCTAACCCTAGGAGATGAAGCGCCAAAATTCATGTGGGCCCCATTTGGCTAAGTTAGTACATCAACTTCCCGGGGTCGTAACTTTTGCATACGGTCTCTGTTTTAGGCGTATGATAGCCCGTTGGAAAGGTATCATCGAGGAGAGTCATTTTGGAGGCAATATGGAAGTAAATTCCATAGTGATCATCATTTTCAAAGAAGCATCGTTTAGGGCCTCAAAATGGCCCCGGAAGTTAAAAACTACTAAAAATAGTAAAATACCAAAATTGCCAGAAAATTGTTTTGAGCCAGTTGGAAAAGGTGGGTGGACACCATTATACACCTAGATAAATCATACCTCCTTAGGAAGTAATGGTCTCCATTGAGTTGAGTGCACACGGGAGAAGAAAAAATGTTTGTTGAATCTAAATCTTGGTAAGCTGCTTTCCTTGCTGGAGACGTCGCATTGCTCAGTTTGTGGAAGTCTGTTACAAATCTGTCGAGGCTGAGGTTGTTCAACAAGTTGATCTACACGAGAGGACAGTGTGCATAAGGAATCTTTGTGCTTTTTTGCAACCTTGTATACCTTCTTCTATTGGATAGAAGCTATGTGACATCCCCCAAAATAAAGTATTTTTGAAATTTAAAATTTGTTGGAAAATTATTCCATTTTTAGTAAATTCAAATTTGGAAAATTTTTGCCATTTATGGCAATTTTGAATTTTGAATTTGATAATTGTAATTAATTATTATGACTTTTGGGAAAAGATCTGATTTGACCCAACTAACTATTTGACTATGACACTTGTATGAAAACATAATATTTTATATTGATTGCAGGAGGACAAATGGAACAACCATGTTAAAATCAGTGGACCATGACTCCATGAGTGGGGAACATGTTGGAACTACCTCTGGGATGATTATTACAAGTG
>JASDQU010435393.1:0-10133 GCA_032191745.1 Picea mariana
ATGTCTGCACTCAAAGTATTGCAGAGTTATCCTACACAATGAAAATACTTGCTATCAGCCATAGGGGGAATAAACCCTTCAAAGTATAACATTATTTCCTTTAACACAAAATAGAGCAAACCATGCCTATCACACTAACTGATATTGCAAATTACGATTTGGTGTTTGAATAAGAATATATTTCATATGGTGATCGACGAAGGAGAGACCACTTGTATTATGTCTCTTTCATGTTTGAAATCCATTGGTTCTCCACAGATCACCACATATTCAACCATCCTTAAAGATTTTGATAGTAATATTTTAAACCCCATGGAATTCCCACCTCCCTATCCATTGAGATTAGGGGTGAGAATATCTCCGTCAAATTCTAAGTGGTTGATGCCACACTTGACTACAATATGCTCTTAGGAAGCACTTGGCTCTATGCAATGAAGGATTTTTCATCCACTGTATTTTGTGTTGTACGATTTCCACATCAAAGAAAGATAATTACAATTGACCAACTGGATAGTTGCACCCCTGACTTTTATGCTAACCCGAGTACCATTGTGCCCTTTATAGGTGAATCATTTTGGGGGGTATGAAATCATCGGTGTAGGTATGTTTAAATACCTGTCTCTTATTGGGATATTCCCCTTCCCTACACCCAACAATCACCCACATAGCTCCCTTCAACACGATCTCTTCTATTGTTAGCACATCCCTTGGTTCTTACGATCCTTGGGTGCTTCCTTACCCTTGAGAATTAAGCTCTTACAGAGATACTATGCCATTGTCATCATCTAAATTATCATATTCAGTGATACATTTAGTAAGAGAATATGTTGAAACTGATCTTATTCTGCCACTGGATGAGGAACTAGATCAGTGTTCCTTACTGGGTTAACTCTCCATTTACTTCGCATGAACTCCTAAATGATGTTTTACCTTTAGATGAGGCCATCTTGGAAGTAATGTCTTTAGGAGAGAGACCATGGGAAGATCCACATCATTGATCATCTTTCCTTCCTAGTCAAGAAAAAGGAGAGACACACATTCAAACCCTCATTTCAACTGATGATCAAGACCAATCCCAATTCCATTCCACTTCATAATCCATATTATCTGAAGGAAACCTAAGTAACATATGATAAAGTTTTTCAATTGATATTTCAGTGAAACCTGGGGTCATGGAACACATCTAGATATGTGTACCATGTTCCCCTCAAGAAATTGAATCCTAGACTTCCCTATTCAAATAATTCCGTGATATATTTTCTTGGTCCTACGAGGAAATGCTTGGAATAGACCCCTGAATTGTTGCACATAAAATTAAGACTTACCTGTGATCCCATCCTGTTTGACAACGACTCCAACTATTACACCCTAGGAAAGTTGTGGCAATCAAGGCGAAAGTTGAAAAATTATTGAATGTTGGCTTTATTTATCCAATTCCCTTGACTAAATGGGCATCAAACATTGTACCCATTACTAAAAAACAAGGCAATATCCATGTATGTGTTGATTATAGGGATTTAAACAAGGCCCTTCCTAAGGAAAACTACCCCATCCCTTTCATCGACCAAATTATCAATGATTGTGTTGGATGTGAATTATTTTCATTTATGGATGGCTTCTCTAGATATAATCAAATCAAAATCATTTCGAAAGATATTTTGAGGGTTCACCTTAACACCTTCCTTCAAACAATATGACCCAATTACTCTACTTCTTGTTTCCCAAAAAAAAATTTGGATATTTTTACATACAATATATTTTTCTCAAGAATTTGTAGGACTTTATCCACATGTTTAATGTTGTCGTCCCATGATTTTCTATAAATAAGTATATCATGAAATAAATCCAACACAAAATATCTATTTTGGGGTTGAAAATTTTTGTTCATAAGGCTTTCAAAAGTAGGAGCATTAGTCAGCCCAAAAGGCATGACCAAGAACTCATAGTGCCCATCATGAGTTCTAAAAGTGTTTTTGGGAATTTCTTCTTTTCTTAATATGATCTTGTGGTATCCTGATTTAAGATCTAGCTTTGTAAATTAAGTCACTCCATCAAGCTCATCTAATCACTCATCAATATTTGGAATACAAAATTTATCCTTTATGGTGATTTTTTTGTTTTGTTTAATAATACATGAATCTAGCATGTCTTGTACCATTTTCTCAATATCTCCTTTTTTCTAATGAGGATATATATAAGGCCATTTATTAAGAGTACTTCCATGTATTAGTTCAATTTTATGTTCATGATCCCTAGATGGAGGTAGCACTTTAGGAATTTCTTGGAAGATCCTATGGTTATTTTCCAAGGTGTATTTTAATTCCTCTAGAATATTTTCATCTTCCTACTTTACTTCCATAGAATAAAGTCTAACCAAAACTATTGGGCTCCGTTTTTGTCATATTTCTCATCCCAATAAAGCCATTATTCTTAAACTGTTCCTCGAATTTTGTCAATAATACACACTATAAACCCTCATTAGCAATAATCATTCATAATTATACATCATTTGTGGTTAATACGTCACTTTTCTATGTTTTTAGTGATTAAAGGCGATTATATAATAGTTTTATTGATGATGGTTCATGTTAAGTATTCCTGCAGATCAAGCGTCTTCTGGAAGTGATATTCAACATTAAAATTATTCTTACATTTGTAGTGGTCCTCGCCAAGATTGAATTTCTTGCATAGTCCACAGTTGTTAGTATGAAATAAAACAGAGTTCATTTCTTGTACCACCATGTTCAACATTCTTGCACCTACAATTCTCGTACTTGATATTGTATCTCAGCTTACTGGTGCATCTTTGAAAAATAATAGAGAACATGGATTTTATTCACAACGACGTTGACATGCTCTCATATGTGTCATAATGTGCCCAGGTCGCATGTGTGGACCTCTAACTCAGAAACAACAATTCAACTCAATTTGTTAATAGTTTTCAAACAATAGATTTCCACCTCGATTTTAATGCAAATGAAGATGAATATGAAGAATATGGAACATGGGATTTGTTCCTAGTATGTAAAATTGAGAATGTGTGGGTGGTTTTTCAAAATTTGAAAATTTTCTGGAGATATGGTCGGATATTCAACATCAATTTTCCCAAGGATGCATGACTTCACCCGAATTTCCTATTATGACTAGATTTGAAAAAAAAACAAAAACAATGACCACATTTCATTTGATCTAAGTTTGGGGGATTGGATATGATCCTGCTCATCCAATTTTTATGTATAAATATGTAATCATCAAGAGGAGGGGGATTCAATAAGTTTGTATACGAGAAAAAAACATTTTTGTAATATATACAAGAGAAAAGTATAGTAACCTTGTAATCAAAGTTTTAATTTTAATGAAGAATTGATGAGTTTTGGTGCATCACTTCATCCTAATATGATAGTTCCTAGCAACGTTGTCCACCTGGGAAGGGCCTCTCAGTGTGGGTAAGAATTTCTCTATTTTCTTAGCATAAGGTTTGCATATTTCATCATTTGATTTCATAAATAGTATTCCTTTGTTTTAATTGTGAGTTCTGGTTTTTAAATGTAGTATTACTTTGATTTTTAATATACCTCTATATCCAATCTAACACTTGTCCATGATTGGAATGGTAGCAAGCTCACATTTCAATTCAAGTATTTCTTTGGTGAAGGAACATAATTGTGGCAGTGCACAATCTTGAATGATTTCATTAATGAAATAAAATAGAACTTTGTTCCACACATAGCATTAGTTAATAGTTTGAATTAAATACATGATATGCCTATCTATTGAATTAATTTTGTTTATGATTCTTCAGTCTACACAGTTCTATTTCCATCTCACAAGTGACAAGTATATATTTGTTCAGAGATATAAAATCAGGGACAAAAGTTTGGTTTTACACATAGTTATGGACTTATAGTATGTATTGAGATAGTAGTTTTGATCATGTTATACATAGTTTGTATTTGTTGATGCAAATGACCAATGGCTTGTTTCCTTGTTAAAAACTAACTTTGCTCTATTTCTCAGTGGACAACTATTATAATTATGATTTAATTCGATGCTTCATATTACTAGGTTTCTTCATTTGTTGAATGAAATATAAGGAATTATGGCTTGTTGCAATTATCTAACTCCTCAAGAACTCATCAATCATTGTTAAAAATGCATGAACACTTAAATATGAAAGAATGTATTTAAATCCTTATTGTGAGTTTAGATTTGAGAAGATAGGTAACTTTTTTAACCCCTTGTTGTGAGTGAAAAAATGTGTTGTGTATCATAAACAAGACTTTGTCAGAATGACCTTTGCACACAAAAAAGATACCTATATGCAACAATGAAGTACCACATGAGAAGCATAGTGTCTTGTATTTTCTTAGTTTAGTTTGCTACACCATTATTTTTAGTCCTATAGAATGTAAATATGAGTTGCAGAGTTAACTGTAGGATTGCTCACTTATGACCAACTTAGGGTTTTTCATTGTGTGGGTGACATAGTTTGTAGCTGTGTGATATCCACCATGAATGTTATAACCCCTTCTCAGTGAACAAGGATTTAAACTTAGAAAATTTTATTTTTTGTTGAATTTCATTCTTTGTTAAGTATAAGTTTATATAACTTTGTTTGGTTCATAAGTATTAGATTTCTTTTAAAGGATATATCATTAAAACCTCTGCTACTCTTTCAGAAACAACCGAATAAGTCAATATTGGTGATAAGATCTAGTTAGAGTCACCTCTTTGCATGTAGAAAAACCGTTTGAATGCAAAAGTGAAACAACACCATTTAGCTCTACCAAGCTTGATGTGTTATCTGCGAGTGTGAGTGCATATGATTTAGGTTAATCAAGAGTTTTGGGATTTAATCTTAAAGCTGAAAATTCCACTTTAGGTCAGTAGAACTGATCTGAAAATAGGGGGCTGAATTGTTATGCTATGCAAGCACCCTCTACTTCATTAAAATAAACTTTTCAGGACCTTGCTCAATGTGTTAAAATATGCAAGAGGTTTTATGTGTCAAGTTCATGCTTCTTTTAAATATTTATGTGTGAGATCTTCGTAAGATTAAATATGTGTTTTAAATAAATACACAACAAACATAACTTGCATAAAATATAACCAGCAAACTCACAAAAATAACAAGATGATAAATGAGTTCACCCCCAACTGGGCTACATCTCCTTGAGCCTCCATCAATGGACTAGGCTCTCTGGGATTAGTTTGTCAAAGATTTTTTTACAAGCTGTTGCTCAACACCAATGGATTTACAGACTTTACCATTGGGTTCAAAATACATAAAAACCCCATAAATGACTAATAGAACTCTAAAAACGGATCATGGCTCATCCGGGCATGACCTCTTCTACATGTGGCCTTGAGCTTCCCTGAGCTTCATTGTGGAAAAAACACCTGTAAAAGTCCTCAAATGGATATGAAACCTATCCCAATGTGTTCATATCATAACAATTATCCAAAAATGTCTATTTAGTCACAGAAAACAGACTTGGGCTCATTTGAGCATGGCCTCAATCAATGAGGGCTTCAAGCTCCCAGGAGCTCTCTGAAACTTCAATGGTGAAAAACCTACAAAAGAAGTCTTCAAATGCCTTTGAAAACAATGCCAATGGATTCAGAACGTCCAAAAACCTCTAGCTGGGCTTTTTTGGCACCTCATTTGGCCAAACGATGAAAACGTTAGGCCTCCTGCCATTTCCCTCCTTCAAGCTTGCTGTCTCTGGTTCGCCAAAATGCACCTCTGTGCATCCAACCTAGCTCATGCACTCAATCTCGTGCTAAAACCTAGCACTAGGCACACAACTGCATAACCGTGCGAACTGTAGGATGGTTAGGGTGCGCCTAGCCCCTAACCGCCAAACTCGTGGACATATGGGTCACCATGTGACCTCGTTTCCCGCACAAAAGAGCTAGGTTCCAAGATTTGTTGTGGGCACGACATGTGGCGAGCGTGTGGTGTTGTAACTGTTTCAAAAAACCAAATCCGTGTGCCAAATTTTGTGGGCAGGTCGTATGGACTCCCGCGCAAATGATAGGGTCATATGGTAGTGGTTTGAAACCGAGGGCTGGGCCTAAGCCCCAGCCTGGACGTGCCCAAACCATACACATTTCAAACTTAAATATATATAAAATCATATAGTGTTAAGAAACACTTGCATGGTGCGCCGGTTGGGTGGCCTTTGCTAAAGCTTAGAACTGTGGGGGAGGTCCCGGGTTCGAATCCCACGGACCCCATTAAAGTTTTGAACTAACAACCAAATTACAAAGGTGCCACGTGGCAGCCCACGCCTGGGCCACGTGGCACCAAACCATTTGCTACAATGATGCCACGTGTCGAAACAAGATTCATCCACATCTGCCAATAACCGATTTCCATGTCATCAACTACCACCTCAGCGTACATATGTGCCACATCAGATGTATGGCCTCTGCCATGTCAGCTGTACGCACTGTACAGTCAACATTTTTTTTATTGCCTGTTTGGCGAATCGAACAGATCGTGATATCTCACTCATCCGATGTCCGTTTGAACCTGTTCGAGTTGCGTTGGGTTCATAACAATGAGGGCTATGCACTCGTTTGTTTTGAGGCAATTCCGAGAACTTTGATTTTTGAGCAAAATTTTGACCCCTGGTCCAGATTCTGATGACACCTTCCCACTGAAAGGCTTTTGGACCCAAAAAATCTTGTGAGTATCTTCCTCAACTTCAATACTCTTCTGCTTCCAAGTTCTATCAACTGATTCTACTTGAAAAGTCTTTTTGATAATCACCTGGATACCTTGACATGCCTTGCACTGTAACTGGCTATGTCCCTCAACCACTGTTCTTTGGCTGTTGCTGACCCACTGTTCTCTTTGTACTTGGAATATTTCCAGCCTTCCCACTGAGAATCAAGTCCCTCTTGTAAACTCTTTGGCGTCAAAACAATCCGCTCTACAATGGCTGCAAAAACTTTCATGCGACATCTTGTCACAAACCAAGAAAACCATCAATCTTGAAAACAAATTTATACAAGATTGAAAATGAAGCCATCAAAGTCTTTTTTCTCTTCAAGAAAACGGTCACATGTTGTACTTCATCAAAGCACATGGCATTTTCCTGCATCTTGGTGTACTCAAAATCGACTTACAAGCCAGCAAACACCATCGACTAAACATAAGTCGAAAAAACATGATCGACACACATAGTCATCAGGATAACATCGACACAAGTCGAGACTCATTTGAAACATATCAACCTTCCCAAAATGACAAGTCGACATTCATGATACAAAATCATGTTACAATCATGAGTCATTCATGATGAACTATCACCAGGTTCACTGCTTACACATACACAAAAACACATGCATGTGCATAGCTCTTCAACTCTCCTTCAAGTACAAACATAAGTACATAAACCTGAAACATGTGGGTACATAAGAGATGAATATGAAAAAGATATATGGATGTAACAAGTGAGCATCATACCCCTCTTTTACATCCTCCTGGCGAAGTTGTGCAACAAACAAGAATGCCTTCAAACGAATTGCATTCACATGCAACTTGCATCATACAAGTTGTGATAAACTGCTACAACTTGTCATGCTTTCAACATAAATGCATACATAAGGCTGAAATGTGCATCTACAACAGAAAAATGCAAGCCTCACTTGCTTAAGAAATCTAACCATTTCTTACCAAGCCAACTCAATGGTGATTTTTTTTGCTGAAAATCATCTTCTTGTGAATCATCTTGACTCACATCAATGATGGAATCTCCTCTTCCATTCTTGCCAATATCTTTATCCATCTACTTCTTGTGCCGTGGATGAGTGGTTGGATGCAAAGTCCAACATTGGTCAATGAGATGACCCCTCTTCTGGCAATGAGTGCAAATCTTTTGCATCCTCTTTTCAAGTTGTCTTTGCTTGTAAAGTTTCCTGAAAGTGGTCAATCTTTTCCAACATTTTGATACATGATGGTTGTATAAACCACAATATGTACATGGATTTTTTCTTCCATTTTTACATGCAAATTTATCATGCTTAACATAATCAAAAGCAACTGAATGATAGGCAGAAAGATACCTTGAACATTCACCTTTATTGCCTCTTTGAGGAGGTGAATTTGAAGAGTTACAAGCTCTCCTTTGAAGACCAACAACAATGTTCTTGTCCTCATGGCTGTCACAACTCTCTTGTTTCATACATTTGCATTCATCTTGAACACAAGCTTTGCATGCTTGAGGGATTGAACTTGAGACAAAATTTGTTCTTGGAACTTTTTCCCTTGTCTCCTCAATTTTGGAATTTGCTCCATCTCTTTGTTCATATCCAAGACCACAATACTTGGGCCTCTCTTCAACAACAATAGGCTCAAAAATGCCTTGTGCATGCTTGCCTAACCCTCTACCTTCATAGCCCATTTTTAACAATAACTTGGACCCTATTCCTCTTGTGTGATTTTCAAAAACACCAAAGCATTCATCTTGAGAGGAATTTGAAGATAAACTAACATTACATACCTCATGTTCATGCATGTACTTGGTAAGGGTTTCATTTTCCTCATGGAGTTGAGTCTCCATCTCATGCAACTTTTCAAGAAGTTGATGCTTCTCCTCCTTCATGGCCATCAACTGCTCTTGAAGAACAATGCTCTCTTTTATTTCTTCCCACAACTCTTGTACCATATCTCTCATGGTTACAAACTCATTCAACATCTCTTTGTCAAAGAACTTGGATAATGAAGATGTATGAGAACTATCAATGTTTGAAGCTTCCTCCATCCTTGCAAGATATCAAAATTCAACACAAAACTTGCACAATAATACCAACAACTAAATCTCTATCTATCAATGACAATCACATGAGAAAAAACTATGCTTTGATACCACATGATATGAAAATAGGGGGCTGACTGGTTATGCTATGCAAGCACCCTCTACTTCATTAAAATAAACTTTTCAGGACCTTGCTCAATGTGTTAAAATATGCAAGAGGTTTTATGTGTCAAGTTCATGCTTCTTTTAAATATTTATGTGTGAGATCTTCGTAAGATTAAATATGTGTTTTAAATAAATACACAGCAAACATAACTTGCAGCAAATATAACCAACAAACTCACAACAATAACAAGATGATAAAGGAGTTCACCCCCAACTGGGCTACATCTCCTTGAGCCTCCATCAATGGAATAGGCTCTTTGGGATTAGTTTATCAAAGATTCTTTTACAAGCTGCTGCTCAACTCCAATGGATCTATAGACTATACCATTGGGTTCAGAATACATAAAAACCCCAGAAATGACTAATAGAACTCTGAAAACAGATCATGGCTCATTTGGGCATGACCTCTTCTACATGTGGCCTTGAGCTTCCCTAAGCTTCATTGTGGAAACAACACCTGTAAAAGTCCTCAAATGGATCTGAAACCTATCCCAATGTGTTCAGAACATAACAATTAGCCAAAAATGACTATTTAGTCACATAAAACAAACTTGGGCTCATCTGAGCATGGCCTCAATCAATGAGGGCTTCAAGCTCCCAGGTGCTCTCTGAAACTTCAATGGTGAAAAACATGCAAAATAAGTCTTCAAATGCCTTTGAAAATAGTGCCAATGGATTTAGAACGTCCAAAAACCCCTATCTGGTCTTTTTCGGCACCTCATTTGGCCAAAAGATGAAGAAGTTAGGTCTCCTGCCATTTCCCTCCTTCAAGCTTGTCATCTCTGGTTCGCTAAAATGCACCTCTGTGCATCCAACCTAGCTCACGCACTCAATCTCGTGCTAAAACCTAGCACCGGGCACACAACTGCATAACCGTGCGAACTGTAGGATGGTTAGGGTGTGCCTAGCCCCTAACCGCCAAACCCGTGGACATATGGGTCACCATGTGATCCCGTTTCCCGCACAAAAGGGATAGGTTCCAAGATTTGTTGTGGGCGCAACATGTGGTGGGCATGTGGTGTTGTAACCATTTCAAAAAACCAAACTCGTGTACCAAAATTTGTGGGCAGGTCGTATGGACTCCCGCGCAAATGACAGGGTCATATGGTAGTGGTTTGAAATTGGGGGCTGGGGCTAAGCCCCAGCCCGGACGCGCCCAAACCATACACATTTCAAACTTAAATATATATAAAATCATAT
>JASDQU010435393.1:10233-24954 GCA_032191745.1 Picea mariana
ACTTGCATAAAACTCATAATGTTTTTCATGTATCTGTTCTACGTCATTATGTTGCTGATGAATCACATAAACTAAATTGGAAGGAGTTGCAGGTATTAGACGCGGGAACCCTCACGGTAGAATCGTTACGCATATTGGACCATAGAGTCCGACAACTCAAGAACCATCTGGTAGACCAAGTTAAGGTCTAGTGGGACAAGTATAGTCCAAGATCTGCTACTTGGGAGGATGCCGAGACATTACGACGAGATTATCCCTCACTTTTTTGACCACCTCAAGAATATGTTTATCGAAGGTTGGGTGTATGTAACACCACCTTTTGAGTTAGACAACTAGGATTACCTGAGGCCTAAGCACCTTTGTGTTCTATTCACAATAAAACTATTAATGATACACTTGAACTTTTAAGATGTATGAACCTTTATAAATGTTCAAATGTCACTTAAATGATGATGGATATGATGCGATCTACTATGTGAATGTAAATTCTATGAATGTTTAAATGGTATTTGAATGATGATGGATATGATGTGACCTACTATGTGAATGCAAATTCTATAAATGTTTAAATGTCACTTAAATGATGATGGATATGATGCAATCTATTATGTGAATGTGAAATCTATGAATGTTTAACGTTATGTGAATGATGGTGGATATGATGCAATCTATTATGTAAATGAAAATCTTATGAACAGGTAACGTTAAGTGAATTATGGGGATATTATGAGATCTATTTCTAACTTGGAAATTTTGACATTAAAGTTGTTGGTACATGGATACCGAATTGAGATTATGGTCGGATGAATTTACATTATGATAGTGCATAGATATGTATGAGTTTGTGTTATAGACTAATTTGCAGGTCAATGGTATATGAAATAGCCAAGGGATAATGGTAATGAATGTGAATGTCATGACCACCGACCAAGAAACAATATGGTATGAATATTTGTATGTGAAATTATATTGGTTTGAATGCATAGCTATGATATGTTGACCAGTGCAGGATTTCAGGTGGTGAGACTGCCTAAAACTAAATAAACGATGACAAAATTCCCAGCAACACGGTGCCACTGTATATTCCATTGTAGGGTGTGGAACCTATTCCTATTAAAAGGGGTGGAGGCAGTTCCCATTGTGTATCCTCTGAAACCTGGAGTCATGGGAGGATGGTGTTAGCTCACGCTCCCCTAGACGTGTGATGATGACTGTCAGTTTCCTGTTGGGGAAGCTTGGTCAATATAGTGACACTTCCGCTTACGAGTTCTATTTGGAGTTAGGTCAATACAGTTGACGCTCCAAGATAGTCCAATAGAGGAAGGATAGGAATGGAAGATGGAAGTAAGTTAGGGAGGAAGGATGAATATAAATAGTTGAGAGTGTATGGATATTTTCCTTATGGTGGAAATTATTGTTTTTCCTTCTGAAAAGAAAATGTGTATATATGAATATTCATAATTACTTAACTAAACTACAATTGTATAAATAACATTGTTGAGCTAGATTATTGTAATTAAGAGATTTCACAAACTTTTGATTGGTTTATTATCTTTTATAAAGTGAATATTCTTGTTGATTGGATTGGATGCATACATAAATCACTATAGAGATGAAAGTTATTGTTATTACTACATGCACAAGACTTGTATGTACTATCTACACATTCATTTCTTGTACATGTACACTAGTATGTATGAGTTTTCTTGACTTACTTACTGATAATGTTGGTTATTAGATATGAATCTATGAACCATGTGTCTTTTCCCTTGTATCATAAGATACTTTAACTTCGGGACGAAGTTTCCTAAAGGGTGGGTGTATGTAACAACCCTAAGTAATTAATCAATTGTCATTATTTAAATAATTGTTTAATGTATATAAGTTTAATTCATTAATTAATTAATTGTCCTGATTAAATATTTGTTTAATGTATATTAGTTTAATTAATTAAACAATTAATAATCATTATTAAATATTTGTTTAAGGAATATTGGTTTAATAAATTAATAATTTTCATTTTGAGACTTAGTGTATCGGCAGATGACCCATTAATAAAAGGGGATAAGGTGGTTGACACTTAATGGAGGGATAAGGTGGGTGAGACTTAATGAAGGGAGAAGGTGGTGAATAAGGAGGGGGGGAAAGTAGGATAAGAGGGGGGGAAAACACTTGGGAAGGGACTTTGTTTTGGGGGGGCTTTGGGGAGCATTATTTTTCATACCAGAAGACAGTATTACTGGTTTTGCTGGGGTGGAGCTTGCCGGAGGATTGTATTACTAGTTTTGGTTGAGGAGCTTGTTAGAGGTCTATCATAAGGGGCACCTGTTGCTAGGATTTTTGGGCTTGGGGGCCAGGAAACCGCAAGGATTCCTGGAGCTAGGGAGCCAGAGAGGCTCTATTCCTAGCTGGCTAGGAGGAAAAGATTCAGTTTTCAGGAAGTTTCAAGAAGTTAGCAACAACATGAAAGAAAGGGACAAACTTCTTCTTCAATAGGTATTTTTCCAGTATTAATTTTGTTTTGAATG
The DNA here is from genome assembly GCA_032191745.1 of Picea mariana. NCBI lineage: Eukaryota > Viridiplantae > Streptophyta > Pinopsida > Pinales > Pinaceae > Picea > Picea mariana. Next base: position 12,762 of record JASDQU010435393.1, read on the forward strand.
AAAGTTATGATATGAATCTAGGTATTGAAATTGTGTAATATGTTGTAAAATCTATTTTGTGACTATTTTGGACTGTATAAATTGAGAATTTAATATTTAACTGATTAATTTGCTAGAACTCCATCATAAATTAGATAGAATTGTTGTAATGCAAACAAAAATAGTAATTTAGATTACAAATTTACCATTTAACTTGAAGCCCTAATGAAGGGCTTTAGAAAATGTGAACAATTGAGAAAAGTTAGGATACTGACTTCTGAAGGGGCATTTTCCATTTATGGTAGATATATTTTCCATGCCATCAGTTCATTGGATGAAAAATGCATACTTATCAAAGTGGAGTTCTGGAAACTAGGTTGGGTCACAAACATTATGGTTGGTAAATTGGAACATTGGAACTTTTCCAAACTTCAACGCCTTAAAACTTACTCCATCAAGCATCATTGGTTTTGGTATTGACTTCTCTTTTGTTTCCTTGGAATTATTTCATGCGTGGGGTTTTCTTGGGAAATACATTCTATTTGGTAATTACCACACGTTTATGAGTTGTGTTACAGAGCTCGAAACCAATCCGGGGCTCCACATCATGGTATAACTAACTTAGTGGGTAGCTAAGAGCTTCTCTTGACGACATTTCTCTTGTTCTCCTTTCGGTTTGTTATATGAAAAATGGGAACCTCAAAAAATGAGTAGAGTTAGTTTAATAGGCATAAGATGGGAGGTGATCGGGGTGTCACTTAGACAGTGTAGTCATTCATCATAGATGTATCTTGATATAAATTCCCCATGCCACAAGGTCGTCTTCCCCCTTGGTTTGAATTTACTGCCAATTTCTCACTGTCATTCAGTCGATAATCGATTTAATTCTTGTCGTCGAGGCCACCTGGGAATGATAAAGTATCTCTCCACACCCTTCATATTGTTCTTTTAGTTGGAAAATTTAATTAAAATTCCACGCTTTCTAAATTGGAAAAATCCCTTCACTGATGAGTGTACTTATGCCTTGATTTTTCCTGGAACAATATAAATCTTTATGATAGTACTACCTATCTCCTCTAAATTTATTGTACCGAGCTGTATATGCCACCTAATATTTAATGTGATGTTCACTACTCTACACATGCACAAAGTATTATTCTTTTAGGGTGTCACACATGGTTACCATGCACCCCTACATTTGCACCCCATACTAATTAGCTAGCCTGGGTTAAATGGGGGACCATACCAATTTTGGTCTACCCATCAACTCCCATGTTTTCTTTGGTATGATGTTCACATGGGATCCCAGATCCAACATGACTCCATCCATCTCATGTGAAATTATTCTTATTTTCTCGGCACACATCCCTTTTTAGTAGTGGGGTGGATATAGCTACAGTGGTTCCTTCTCCGCCCATATAGTTTTTCAACATGTGCATCAACTTTCTTGCAGCATCGGGATCACTTAACAACTTCAAACAATATTGAAAGAAGTTACTTAATTGATCTTATGATTTCTCTTCATGAAAAAAGTTTCACAATGCTTCTTCATGCACCATGCGCCTCATCTCTTCATGCACATGATCCTCGATTTCCTTTTTTTCTACCTGTATCACTTGTTCCTTCCTTCACACTTCTTCCATCGACCTTTACATCACACACATGATCTTCCTCCAAAGACTTCTATGTGGTGAAATTCAATTCTTCATGTTCTTGGGCTTCTTCCAACAATCTTTGTGTGGAATGTTTTACTTCATTGCATACTTGGGATTCTTCTAACAATATTTGCATCACACGTTGTATCTTTTCATGTTCTCTCTCCTCTTATATATCCCTTTGTGCATCGTGAAAAAACTACTTCTATTGTGTAGCATCAAACTTAGGAGGATCTTGCACCACCTTTCCAATCTTCCCTTTCATTATCTGGCATGATCTTTCTCCACTCTCCAAGTCCATTTCCTTTTTGGATACACCTTAGGTTACCACCTTCACATTATCTTCCTCATCCTTATGTTGGTTCTCACGTGGTTCTACCGTTAGCATGTTGCAGTGTGCATTCTTCTCTTCCCACTTCTTCAACAAGTTGGGACAATCATCCATGGCATGCTCAGTACTATAGCAGTATTTATCGAGAGTGCGTGGTTTGGTATAAAATCCCGAGACATCTCCTATATTTCCACAATGAAGGAAAGTGGGTGGTCTTCCTCACCCTACTCTATATCCTCATCCTCATTCATGTCCATATCTACCTCTGGGACCTCCTTGGTATCCACCTCTTTCCATGCCTCTGTGATCACCACCTTTCTTCTCTTCCTTCACCTAGAAGGAATCATGGGTGTGGTCTTGCATCAAATGAAGTGACCAACAATTGTTCACATCATTCCCCATGGATTTGTAGAACTCATAAAATGGACTATGGTGAGTTTTCTAGTGTTTCTCTAGTGTTGGGCAGTGGAGCGGGATATGTCCCCACTGCATTAAAATATCACACCACTCATTTTGATTCCGAGTCAACTTTTTTTTATTTATTCTTGGTTACAAATGTGCAAGGGGGGTGGTTCAAATAAAGGGTACCTCCATATTCTATCATCATTTATTATGAGGGAAACAATATAGTTTCCTACCCGCAACCATGAAAGACCACCCACTATATAGAAAACATCTTCCCTTTCTCATAGGGGCTCTTCACCATCCTCACCTACTCAAGCACCTCTACAATGCACCTCCTCTTCCTCTAATATTGTGATATCTCTCAACATCCAAGGGGGTTAGACTTCATCTTCTCTGACCCTACTACCACTACTTCTGGTATCTTCACTAGATACCATACTCCTAACGCTTCACCTCTTCCATGGCCTATCTTAATATGTGCTTCTCTCTAGAAAAATTCTCTCTCCTACATGTCCTACTAGTGAAATCTCCTTCCTCTTCATTCTGAATCTGACCCCTTGTATCTGACCCCTTTATACCTTCTTTATTCTCCTCAGTTATTATTTCCTCTTTATCTCAACTCTTCTTGCACATCTCTTTCTCTCCTCTTCTCTTCTAGGTCCATTCTTTCCTCACCTCATCTCAATATCTTCTAGATCCTCTCAGTGAATCAATCTCCTCTATCTCTCTTTTCCCCCTTATTTTCATCCTCCCCTAGTGCTGGGGGGTTTACTCATCCATCCTATTTGTATCCATGTGCATCAATCCTTTCTCAGTGAAAAACATCTTGATCCATAATGAGATTTATTCTAGTATTCTCTTATGAGGACCTTCAACAAAATTTATTTCAACCTCACTGAAAGAATCACCGTATTATATAAAAAACTCAATAATCTATCCTTCCTTCACTTGGGAAAACTAGAAGTTAATTGCTTGAACCCACTTATTATCTAACACATTCATCCTATCAATTGTAGTCTGGTTATAGACCAATGGTTCTTGGGGTCTCAAAGTAGTGTTAGTTGCAGTTTGCCTCTCCAACCGTTCATACAAAAAAAATTAGAAACTCAGTAAAGAAACCTCATTCAAATTAGTGTATATGTGCCTCTCCTTCCAACGTTCAACATTGATTATTATACCTTAAGATTCTCATTGAGAAAACTCATATTCCTTCATAGTTAACCAGTCTTATATTTCCTCATGAGATGGATTCCACCTCATTCTCTCCCTTCATTATGTGATACAACACCTTCAGGTCTTGGAAACAAAACCATTTGTTGGCTTTCTTATGCACATCCTTCCTAATAAAGTGGGGTTGATGACCTAGGGTTCATTCTGAGTTTACGAATGTAACCCCAAGGCGTCGACATATCAATCTTCATTCAAGGATCAAATAAGGTCTCACCTGAGACACCATGAGAATCATAGAGACCATCTAGTCTTGTGTCAGAGATGAAGAGATAAAGCATACCAGGAATCCACTCGGGCTAGCATTCAACAGTCCATCACAACTCATTAACAGAATAACAGCATACACCATTAACACATTCATCCATGAAACACGGAATACACACAACCATTGATAGAGAGAACTACAACTTTATATTATCTCCATTAAATGGGATTGCATACATCAACAGACTCACAATGCAATAGGAATATCTTCCTATGCTCCAACACATTCTACAAGTTATGCAATACAATGTGTTATGCACTCTCTGTTTATAATCTGCACATACTACAAGAGTGAATCCATTACAAAATCTCTACAGGATTGTTTTGGTCACATACAAAATTGTTGCAAGGACTCATAACATGACTCCTGCAAAAGTCAGACTGACCTTCCTTCTACTGTAGACCTCATGCTCTTCCTTCTCTTTCTTTATTGCTCCTCTTCCTTCTCTTCTCTACATTTCTAGTGCTTTGTCTCTTTCTCCTTTACTCCATTCGCTATATTGAACGCCAGTTATGCATGCTTTTACCACTCACATGCAGCCCATGTAACCTCTTTGGAGCATGGAAGTCCTAACAAAATTTCCAGCTCATCTATCATTTGTCCCATGATCTCCCATGTTTTCTGGGTTCATCAATGGGGAAGATTCCTGAATATCTTCTTTTAATTCAATGTGCATGTGATATATTTCCAATATTTAGTGTGCAGTGTAGAACTTTGATTGGTTCATGCACATTATTCCGTCTGTCATGTAGTTGTTGATGTGCACACAAAACTGAAGTGTGCGCATGACTGATTTGTGCTTGTGCAAAAAATTTCCCAAAACATTGGGTGCCAATAAGACGAATTATGAACCAAATTGAAGGTCCAATTTGGGATAAAGGAAGAATGTGAAGAATGCATGCACAAGATTTACGAGACAAAGCGAGTAGAAAATCCACTAGAAGAACAAGATTCTTAGTTTGAAGAGACTTTTGCATCCTCCATGCATGCATCTCAGGAGCCACATGCAGAGACTTCTGCACATCCTCTTGTTCCATACATTTGAGATGACGTCTCCTCCAAATAAGATCAGATCAAAGTTGTTTCTTTGGCTAAAGAACTGAAGAAATTTTTGGTCTTTTTGCATATTTGTCAAGAGAAAAAAGGGGGTGGTGCTCTTCAGATTCAATGCTGAAAATTTATAAGAATAATTTACAGAAAAAAATTAGATATTTTAATTCTTCTTGGAAAAACACCCAATTTCAAAAAATAAATCATTTGAAATGGAGTCCAAGAAGTAAAGTTATAATCATTTTAAAATCACCAAATTTTAAGGGTCTTTTCTGGAAACGGCTATGCGATTTGCAAATTTTCACCCAAACATCACATGGTATGGGATTTGGATCTTATTCTTTCCAAGAATAGAAAGTGGATATATGAAGACATCTCACTGGTTCATCTACTTCAACAGATTCATACAAACATTTACATTTTCAACAAAATATTCAATGAGCACAAACTTGCACAGTTGCGAGGTCTTTGTGGAGTGAAGGACTTAGTTGCTCAGTAGCTATCTTTCTTTCCTTATTCATTTTTTATGCATTGTACTTTCAGGGCNCCTCTTTTTTCTAGTGTTCAGATGCATTGTAAAATGGGTACTTAACATGGCCTTGTTTCCAGGACCCATTCTTTATTTACACCTTAGTAGTGTGCAAGGGGGGTAATGGAGATATTGCACACTCATCTAGTGAATTTTTTTCCTGAGTTTGGTAGTCTAATGTTGAGGTAGATGAGAATATTCTCTCCCTCAAATATTCCCTATCTTTTAGGGAATCTCATAAAAAATAGAGCACCTCCTAAAAAATAGGGGCACTTCTCCTCTTTAGTTGTGACTCGGTTAAATTTCAGTTAGACTAGTGGAGGACAACTCATGGATGCATTTCACCTCAGTTTTTTAACTAGGAGGGTAAATATCACATGCATGAGTCCAAGAGGGAGCATATCTCATGCATCCATGCTTTCATCTCACCTCCACACATGTGACTCAATTAACTGATGAATGCATTGACATTTTACTTAGACTAGGTGATAGATAACTCCAGTTTTTGCTAGTGAGTGTTCAAATCACTCTTGATCAATACTATGACACTTCAAATCGCTCTAGATCCTGTTTATAGTGTAGTCAATAAGACATGAAACTATCTATGGTGCATTCACTTAGCCATTGGGCTATACATTGGGTGTATTGTTCATTCTACTATTAATGTACTTTAATACAATTTCATTATTGTTGCTCTCATTCTTGCTTCTCTCTCCAATTCTTTTTGCAAGTTTTGTGTGAATTTCTCTAGCTAAGTTCTATGTAAATTTCACAATAACAACACATTTGTTAATACTTCCATTAACATAAAAAATCAAATGTCATAATATGTTGAGACTTATATACAACCTATTTCACTATTCATTATTTAACCAAAATTTTAAAAAAATTATAACATATGAGTATCACGAGACATTATCATTGAAATTTTATGTTGCGTATTTTAAATTTTTTTTTATGGGTGGGATAACAAACTACATGTCATTTTAAATTTTTTCCTCTCATCAATGAACTCATGATATATATTCAATAATTTAATATCAAATTATAATTTTACAAAATATTTAGTGGTAGCCAAAACAAAACAAGAGCCTCTAACTTAACTTATTTTGGTTTGATGTATTGAGATTATATTTAAAAAAAATATTTAGTGGTAGCCAAAAAAACAAGAGCCTCTAACTTATTTTGGTTTTAAGTATTGAGATTATATTTAAAAAAAAATCGAAAAAATTTAAATGTATACTATAAATTAAAAATTTGGAAAAATATAAATTATAAAAATTGAATGCAAATTATAGATAAAAAAAATTTGAAAATTTTTTTTTTAAAAGATAAATTAGTTTGTATTCATTTCCTATTTAAAATATTGAATCTTTTTTAAGTAAATGTTAAAAATACAATATCAAAATAGAATTTCTAATTATATGATTTTGGATTATTCTTCATCATCAATGGAGTGTTTAATATATGCGGGTCTTAAACCTTAATACTTCATTTAATAAACCCTGAGATGTAAATCTGAGACTTATTGAGGTCATAATTAATAATTTTTCATACATAAAATTCAATTATCTTAATCAGCCAACGTATTGAAGTTGTTCGAAATAGTAATTACAAGTCGATGAAGCTTCATGTCTCTGTCGGTTTGTCAGTCAGTCAGCTAGTTAGAAGATTTGTCAGTTGGTTCTATCAGTCTGCAAATTTTGTTCATTAGTTTAATTTTATGTTTACACAAGATCAGTTTTATCAATCGAAAAGTAGGGGAGTTAAATTAATGGAGTCGATCGTATCTTTCTCGAGTCCAGTTAATTACATGAAGAGTCAGCCGAATTTATTGTGCCTTTAATGTTGAGCCGGTTTTACTTCTACACGAAGTCTCATTCGTAGTCCATATAAGTTTGAGTCTTTAGATAGTTGTATATAGACAACAGAGAGGTAGAGAGAACAAAGGTACAAAAAAGAAAACAACATCAACAATTGAGGAGTCGAGGAAGTCTGATCACAAGCTCTGTGTCTATGAAGTTAGCAGAAGATGTTACTTGAGACAAGGCTCATCATAGTATTGTACTTTGTAACAGTGTCCAACGCGTCGAGATTTAATATATACATCAAGTGGTTTGTTTGTTGATTAGTTTATGTGTAATTTTAAGCTTATGTTGTGTTTATAAATTTATGTGTTAAATATTAGCACATAGCGAAGAAATTGTTACTTTAAATATTTTATCACAGCATGCAGAAATTCTAGTAGGTTTCCCATTACACAGTAAGTCCTGAGTGTTCAGTGATAGAGTCTTGTGGCACGTATTATTTTGAGACTGCGCTGCACATAATAGTTTGTGCACTATATATCCAAGATCTAGTATCAGAGCAAGTTGATCAAGAGAATGTTCTTGTCAGAAAGTAACAACTCTGTTGAAAAGTGAAATATGGCTTCTACTTCAAATCTGCAACCTTCCACTTTTATAGGAAATAATTATGAGATGTGGTCCTTGACCATGAAGGAACTATTTCGAGGTCAATATGTATGGGAAATAGTCGAGAATGGCTATGTGGAACTAGCAGATCAAACAACATATAATGCACTCACACAAGCTAAGAAGGATGTCTTGATAGATCAAAGGAAGAAGGATGGGAAGGAGACGTTTTACATACATCAAGTCATGCATGAGAGTATGTTCCCAAGGTTTTCATCAGCAAAGAAAGCCACGAAAGCATGGGACATATTAAAAACCTCTTATCAAATTATGGAAAACGTCAAGACTTCTAAACTACAAATTCTTAGAAGAGATTCTAAAACTTTGTCAATGAAAGATTCAGATTCAGTAGATTCCTTTTATACTCATGTTATTGGCTTGATAAATCATATTAAGTCTCATGGTGAAACCATATAATACATAAAAGTTGTTGAGAAGTTACTTAGGAGTCTTCCTCCTAAATTTGATACCCCAGTTGTGACTCTAGAAGAGAGCAAAGAACTATATCAGTTTAGTCTAGATGAGATGCAAGCTTCCCTCATTAATCATGAACACAGATTAAATAGGTCAAACATGTCATTAGAAAATGCATTTTCCGTGCAGTCTATAAGCCATCGAAGAGGAAGGGGGAAAACTAACTCCAGAGGCAGAGGAAGAAGTTATGTGAGATCTGGACATAGTAGCAGTCATGGAAATACTGGTGGAAGAGGACAAAGTCAAAATACCAGTCAGTCAAGTGGTCAAAGAACTGACAAATCAAAGATTTAGTGCCATTATTGTAAAAATTATGGACATTATGCATATAAATGCAGGAGGAGAAAGTATAATCATAACAAGAAAGGACAACATCAGCCAAACAATGCAAATAACCAAACCAATCCTATGTTTATTGCGCGCTCTAAAGAAATTCCTATAGTATCGCCAATTGAATGAAATATTTCTCAAGCAAGTCCTTGTGACATATGCTATTTAGATTCAATCTGCAATAACCACATGCCAGAATACATAGAATTGTTTTCTAGTTTGGATGAGTCAGTCCAAAACAAGGTTACACTTGGAATAGATATCCAAGTCACTGTCTTAGGAAAAGGAAGTATAAACATTTTAACTAAACAAGGAGAAAAAAAATGTATACCTGGTGTATACTATGTTTCAGGTTTGAAGCATAATCTGATGAGCACATGACAACTATTATAGAAAGGATACAAAATCTACATGGAAGATAATCACTGTGTGATTATGGACAGATATCCAAGTAATCAACTTGTTTCAAAAATATGGATGACAAGTAATAGAATGTTCCCATTAACATTGAAGCCAACCATGAAGAGAAAAACAACACAAGCTATGGGCAAAGAAAAGGATGCGCAGTTAGACACTGCATTTACAACAAAAAGTGTGCACAGTATCAAGAAAGGAGAAAATGGCGTAGAAATGCAGGCAACATTCCAATTTAAAGTACAAGATGATTCTTGGTTATGGAATTTCATATTTGGACACTTCTATTTTGGAGTTTTGAAGCTGCTACACACAAAATATATGGTAAAAGGTTTTCCATTAGTTGGAAAACCAGAAAGAATATGTGAAGGTTGTACTTATGGAAAACAACACAAATAATCATTTCTAGTTGGCAAGTCATACAAAACAAAAGATCCACTGGAAATAGTACATTCAGACATTTGTGGACCAATGCAAACTCCATCTATATGCGGAAGTACTTATTTTCTAACATTTATTGATTATTTCTCAAGAAAGACATGGATTTATTTTCTAAAGCACAAATATGACACATTAGGTTGTTTTCAGTAGTTTAAATCACTTGTGGAGAAACATAGTGGTTATTACATCAAGTTTCTAAGAACTGATAGAGGAGGAGAACACATCTCAAGAGAATTTCAGAACGTTTGTAAAGTTCATGGCATATACAAGCAATTTACCGTGCGATATACACCACAGAAGAATGGTGTTGCAGAGAGAGGAGAAAACCATCATGGAATTGACACACAATATGTTGGAAACCAAACATTTGTCAAATGAGTATTGGGATGAGGCAGTAGAAACTCCAATATACATCATGAATAGATGTATGACAAAGAGTGTAAAAAGCAAAGTTCCTCAAGAAGCTTGGACATGATTGAAGCACAATGTATATTTGTTGTATACAGAGTTCCATATGAGCTAAGAAAGAAGCTCGACAACAAATGACATAAATGTATATTTGTTGGGTATTTTGAAGAAACAAAAGGATACAAGTTGTATGATCCTATTGCAAGAAAGGTCATAATCATCTGTGATGTTCAGTTTATGTAAAATGATGCATGGGATGGAAGCATAGTAAAGATAGTCAAAATTATTGATGCAATGGAGCATGATGACACATAAGATGAAGTGGTTCAAGCACCAACCACATGAAAATACACAATCCCTTCTATATATGGCACTGTGACTCAAATGACAATGCATAAGACTTCAGTAAGAACATGAGGTTCACAGTCTACACCTAGAGCACAAAAAACACCATCAAGTAGTCCAAACAGTTCTACATCTTGAGATCCAACATTAGCAAGTTTGTTACCAAGAAAGACAAGAAGTATGTGCAAAATCTATAATGAGGACACATCAAATTCATTCTTTGTTTTTGCTCTGTTTTCACAAATAGACGATCCATTAACTTTTGAAGAAGTTTTCAAAGATGAGGTATGGGCTCAAGCCATGGATGAAGAAATCAAATGCATAGAGAACAATCCGACATGGAAATTGGTAGATGTACCTGAAGTTAAGGATGTGATTAGTGTGAAGTGGATTTATAAGACTAAGCAAGATTTAGAAGGAAATGTGTAGAATCACAAGGAAAGGTTAGTTGGAATAGGTTTTACACAACAACTTGGAATTGATTTCAATGAAACATTTGCACTAGTTGTGTGCATGGACACAGTCAGAACTATGTTAGCCATTGTCATGTAGTACAAGTGGCCAATTTATTAAATGGATGTAAAGTCAACATTTTTTAATGGACACCTAGAAGAAGAAGTGTATGTGGTGTTGGAATATTGGTTGTTGTCATTGATGTCAACCCTAGTCATGGGTTTTGGACCGTAAGATTGATGAAGGTATTTGAACATGAAGGAAAATGAACATGCAGATACAACACCCATGGATGGATAATATACATCATGTTTTTTTGGTGGTATGTGTCACGTCACGCAGATCCTCATGGTCGAGGAGAAATGAATTTTTGAAGATGACAAAGTGAATTAAAGAAGGAAGTACATGTAGGCCCTGAAGATAATTAAATAAAATAATTACAAAATAAGAAAGTGTCAGGTCGGCCCTAATGTTAAAAGGAAGTGACATAAATGGTATAAATAAACATCATTATACATTCATTTCGTACAATTCAAATTTCAGAGGAGATAAGAAGAAAAGAAGGCTAGATTTCAAGGGAGGATGCAGTCTTTTGGTGATGTGTTCTAATGTATGTTATTTTCAGGTCATCTTACAATTTTTTCTATAATTTTTTTTCTAGAATTACTCAGATGGTGAAATCGCTATGGTATTGAGAATACATATCAAGGTACCTCTAGTAAAAATTTCATCTCTTGATTCTCTATAATTATGGAGATACACTCTGTGGAACATAGGGTTTGTGACCAGTCCTGAAGCTAGTCAATAAACAGGTGTTCCGGGTAAAATAGTCATAACTTATTCATAGAGAATCCAAATGAAGTGGGAAAAATTTCATTGGAAAGAGTATGGACTTAGTTTCTTGTGTGCGAGTTTCAAAATTGTATGTTAATTATTGAGCACGGGGCATTCTTTGCAAGTTCACTCTCCTAAATAGACCAGAATTGAATAAAGTCTACCATTCTTTCTATAACCTCTTTTTGGGGAGGATTAAAGGAGTGAAACTTGGAGGAGTTTCAGAGAATACATTGAGTAATATTATCTATAGGATCAAAGTACTCCAATAATTTAAGAATTGTAGAAATTTAAGAAGTCTCAGCAAGCATTATCCGGTTCTATGTGATGATTGGTTGATGGTGATGATTTAATGTAAGGTTTTATTATCTCTTATATACTCTTGGGTGGAAGGAGGGGGAAAGGATGGGGAGTTCAAATCTCTCTTGATATTGGAGGATTGTATCTTCCTCTTGGAGGTTTATCCCTCCCTTTACATTTGGAAGCTGTAGCTACCTTTGGAAGTCATTACTTCCCTTGAACAATAACTATTGATTATTTCTCATATATTGTGCATGGTGTATTGTGGTGTATTGG